>CAUYON010020733.1:0-52007 GCA_963573935.1 Arctocebus calabarensis
TGGCGGGCGCCTGTAGTCCCAGCTACTTGGGAGGCAGAGGCAAGAGACTCGCTTGAGCCCAGGAATTGGAGGTTGCTGTGAGCTGTGATGCCACAGCACTCTACCCAGGGTGACAGCTTGAGGCTCTGTCTCAAAAAAAAAGAAAAGAAAAAGGTTGTTCTTATGGAAACCTCTACCCCAACTTGTGTTTTGAGCTGTTGTTTGAACAAGAGGGGACATGTTTGTGCCAAATTCTCCTCATTTGCTCATTGGGCATCAACCAAGTGCGTGGGGTAAGAACTACTAATAGTGGAGTGTGGTCTGTAACTTGGGAACTGAGCAAGGTTATGGCTGGTCTTGCATGGAGTGAACTCACGATTTGGGATCTGTTAGTATAATGCTGGGCAAATAGCTTGTCAGCCTGAATTGCTAATCAAAAAATGAACATTAACATGGGCCAGGCACAGTGGCTCACATCTGTAATCCTAGCACTCTGGGAGGTTGAGGTGAGAGGACCACTTGAGCTCAGGAGGTCAAGACCAGCCTGAGCAAGAGCAAGACCCCAATCTCCAGTAAAAATAGAAAAATTAGCTGTTGGGCGCCTGTAGTCCCAGTTATGTGGGAGGCTAAGGCAGGAGGATCGCTTGAACCCAGGAATTTGAGGTTGCTGTGAGCTAGGGTGATGCCAGGGCACTCTAGCCTGGGCAACAGAGCGAGACTCTATCTCAAGAAAACAATAAATTAAAAGAAAGAAAGAAAATTATTATGAACACTTTCACAGGCCAACACACTCATGTCCAGCCTTCCTTCAGAGAGCCCAAGGGGCTCATTTTTGCCTGTGCCTGTGAGCCTGACATTATTAAAATGCACGCCGGAGGGTAACTGATGACGTGGTCGTGAGCCTCCAGTCGTCCCTTGTAGTCTTATCTTAAGGGATCACTTGAGTTCCAAGGCATCGGAGGCAAAAATGACCTTTCCAAGGTCCTGAAGGTGTCAACAGCCCACTGTGAACAGTTGCTGTCCTTCCAGCCACAGCCCCTCCTGCCCAGGCTGGGGCCTGTGTGTCTCACCTCACAGGCAAACAGCTTGAATGGCAGCCCCAGGATCTTGTAGTCTATCAGCTGGTTCCCTCGAAGCTGAGTCAAGGCCTCCTTAAGGTCTTTAATCGCCAAATCATATCTGTAGGACAGAGGGAGAAAATCAACTAGACTAGGGCAAGGGAATGAATGCAGAATGAAATGAGTGTCACTATGAACTTGCTCAGTTCTGCAGTTACAGACCACACCCCACCATCAGCGGTTCTCCCTTCTCCATCCACCTTCTGGGACAAGAAGGTTTTCTGATTCCTTTCCACCTGTTACAGTTGTTCAACAACTCTGAGCTCAAGTATTCTAAAGAACTCAGGGTGAACCCAGGGCCCCCAGGGGCCGTGCTAGGCAGCCACAGGGATTTTCTTCTCTGTTGACTGCCTACAACTCCCACCTTTCTGACAACCTGGCTTGTTGCTTTCAAATACAGCCCTTGTTCTCTCTTGAGAGCTCCCAGCAGAGCCAGCACCTGCCCACCCAATGTCCAGGGCTGGTCTGGAGCACTGCTCGCTCCTGGCTCCCCACCGGTAGGCCAGGCCAGTCCGGCACAGCTCCCAGGGGCCCCTAATCACAGCTGCTGACTTCGCTTTCCTGAACACAGCTTCTCCCCTGGCCTTTTTTTGAGACTAACTTAGATTTGGTTTTGTGGCCTTCTTAGTCTCCTCTGCCTCCTCCACACACTTTGGAAAAATCAAAAAGAAACTACTGTTTAAGGCAGATGGATAGTATTTCTAATGCTGTTCCCGGGCATGTTGGATCTGAGTTGCACGGACAGGCTTGGGGTGTGTCAGGGTGTGTCCTTAGATTTGTGGCAGAGAATGGGGGCCGACCACAGGGGTGTGGGCGGGGGCTGGACACACGCTCCTGAGGAAGCTGGCCCAGGCCTTGTCCTGATCCTGACTGCCACAGAGGCCCTGTTAAGAGGGAGACTTTGCTGGGCCACAAGGAAGGGGGCAGCAAAAACAAGGTGTCCACCCCTCACTCCACGCAGCACCCTGCCTGACAGAAGCCAATCCAGCTACCTGTTGTGCCTCCTACCTGGGCAACTGACCAAAAGGCCCTAGGCCACTCTCTGACCCAGAGCTGCCATCTGGGCTTCCGTGGAGACAAGCCTGGATTCCCAGGATTCCCCTGGTTGTGGGGTTTTTTTGTTTGTTTGTTTTTGTGGGTGAATCCAGGAGTTTGAGGTTGCTGTGAGCTATGCTGATGCCAGGGCGCTCTAGCCTGGGCAACAGAGTGAGTTGCCCTGGGTATAGTGCCGTGGCATCATCATAGCTCACAGCAATCTCAAACTCTTGGCCTCAAAATGATCCTCTGGACTCATCTTCCCAAGCAGCTGGGACGACAGGGCCCGCCACAACGCCTGGCTAGGTTTTTTATTTTCAGCAAAGAGAGCGTCTCCCTCTTCCTCAGGCTGGTCTGGAACTCCTGCGCTCCAGTGATCCTCCCTCCAGAGTGCTGGGGTCACAGGCGTGAGCCACTGACCTGGGCCAAGAAGCCTGGGATTTGGACACAGGCCGCAGGGCTCCTTAAGAGGTTGCGGGGTGTAGTAAAGGCGCTAGATCCAGAAGCTCTGCCACTAACCTCGAGACCTCAGCAAGTCACCTGCCAGGCCTCAGGCTCCCCGGCAGGATTACAGCAGGGGACTGTACATATACACAGAAAAAAACATGCACACGGGGAGCTTGCTGGTCTGTGGATCCAACTTCTGGAGTCCAAACCACCTGGACCTGAGTCCTGGCTCTGCCACTTACGTCTGGTGAGGAAAGCAAGTTATTTAACTTCTCTATGTGCTTCCTCATCTTTAGAATAAGAAAATAATAATAGCACGTACCTCATAGGTTGTGAGAACTAAAGGAGCTGAAGCATTCAGATGGTTAGGCCAGTGCCTGGCCCTCACTGTAATTTACTGTCACTATTGTTATAATTTTTTTCAGCCCTAAAACTCTACTAATGAGATCCATACACCGATCATTTATTATGTGCTTACATGCCGTAGAAGGTATTATCAGATTTTAAAAACAGCTGGTGTCGAAGCCGGAACTCTGATCCCAGAAAGCTTAGCGCTGAGCGCCAGGGCTGGGTGGCCCAGAGAGTCCCGAGAACGTGAAGGCAGGAGGGTTGCGGGACCTGCCCACCTTTGAGGTGGGAGGCTGCCTTTCTCTAGACTCCTCCTTGTTGATGGAGATAATTGTAAAACCTATTAAAAACATGCAGACGATCCTGAAGACCAAAAATCACATCATAATAAAGATATTTGTACCAGAATGTTTATTGCAGCCCAATTCATAATTGCTAAGTCGTGGAAGAAGCCCAAATGCCCATCAGCCCACGAATGGATTAATAAATTGTGGTACATGTATACCATGGAATACTATGCAGCCTTAAAGAAAGATGGAGACTTCACCCCTTTGGGTGTACATGGAGCTGAAACATATTCTTCTTAGCAAAGTATCTCAAGAATGGAAGAGAAAGTATCCAATGTACTCAGCCCTAATATGAAGCTAATTTATAGTTTTCATATGAAGGCTAAAACCCAATTATAGCACAAGAATACAGGGAAAAAGAAATGGGGGGAGGGGATGGAGGGCAATTAGTGGGATCATACCTATGGTGCATCTTAGTAGGGTACTGGTGAAACTTATTAAATGTAGAATATCAGTGTCTTCATATAGTGATTAAGAAAATGCCATGAAGGCTATCTCTAACAGTATGATCAAAATAGTTCTAATTGTATATGAAGTAAGCACATTGTGCCCCATGATTGCACCAATGTGCACAATTATGATTTAATAAAATTATTTAAAAAAAATAAAAAAACAAAAACCTTCACTCACGGACTGACTACTAATAAAAGCGAGATCTTGGATCCAAACCTGGATATTTTGCTTTTGCTATACAAGCAAATCATTCCACTTATTTCCCCAAGTTGGAATTGTATTGAACTAAGAATATGTGAAAAGGATGATAAGGAATGATCCAAAGGAAATATTTCTCTACCATAATGCTGTACTGTTTCCAACTGATATTTAAACAGAGTTGTCCACTGTCAGGTAGAAAAGTCTTGGAGAACCTACTGAATGTCTCTACCTGTCTATTTCTATGTGGCCTCTTGAAATTAATGTGCTCCCAGCAGCATTTTGTTTTCAGATCAATATAAGGGTACATACAATTAGGTTACATGGTTTGCATTTGTTAGGTAAAGTCCCAGTTGAAGTTGAATCTTTCACCCAGGAGCTGTGCCATGTACCTCGACATTGTACCCCTTCCTCCACCCCATCCTCTCTGTCTCCTTCTGCCCCCACCCTGCCCCCTTCACAAATTTAATTATGTTTTTCTCTCTTTAGGTCTAAGCAGAATTTTTGGTCCCTGCTCCCCTGCTTAGTCTTCCCCATTTTAATGAATGTCACATTTTAACAAATGTCACACAATTGTTCCTGCCAAAGTCCCGGGAGTCTCCCTTTATCCTTGTCCTCTTCTTCACACCCACCATCAAACCATGAAGATCCTGGTTTTTGTCTAGCACAGAGACGAAGCAGGCAAAGAGCAGAGGCAGGTTGCCCAGGTGTGAACTGTGGCTCTAACACTCATGGGCTGTGTAGTCCGGCCAAGTTACTTGACCTTTCTATGCTTCGGGTTCTTCATGTGTAAAATGGAGATAACAATAGCACCTACTTCACAGAGTGGGTTGAGGAAATAACACATTTAAAGTACTTGGAATTAAATAGGTGCTCAGTTAAGGTTAGAACTCACTCTCAGCCTATCATTTTAATCCAACCTTCACTTCCCCTTAGCCAGATTAATGAAATCATTGATATCAAATTTCCCTGCATTTACTTTTGTCTTCTCTGGTCTACACAGCTACCAAAGTGAACCTTTAAAAACATAACGAGAGCAAGCCATTCACCAGTTCAACCCTCCAATAGCTTTCCAATTGCAGAAGAAATTCTAGGTTCTAGGTAGCCACCGAGGCCCACGCTGGTCTAGTTTCTGCTGATAACTCACCATCTGCACCCGTCTCTGCACTGGGTTTGCTTACTTTTGTGGAGTCTTCCTGCCGCCTTTCCTCTGGCTGGTCCCCTTCCCAGGGGTGCCCTTCAGCTCCTTGCATTGCAGCTCCTCACTTCATTCATTCAGCTCTCACACCTGTACTGAAAAAGTCTGCCCAAATTACTAGGCTCCCATTACTCCCAAATTACTTCTTTGCCCATTTTATCTTTCTTCACAGTTCTTATAAATGCCTGGAAATACACGATAATTTAAATTGTTTATGTTTTCTCTCACTACAGTATCAGTTTTCATACTGTGTCTGTCTTATTATCATGTTCTTGTGACTAAAGTGGTACCTAGACACAGGAACTCAAGACTCTTTTTGTGGAACATATGAAAGAATGCGTTAATTTTTACATCTTCCCACGTTCTCCACCCATCCACTCCCTGCCCCAAATGAAACACCACAGAGATCATTTAGCTCTGCAGTTCCCAATTCCCACTTTACTGCCTGTAGGAGTCAGCCACAGGGCTCTGCCTACTCCCCCCAACCCTGTCCCTCTGTACCTCCACACCCCCATCCCCACCCCCTCTGTAGAAAAATTATCTTCCATGAAACTCAGGACCCGGCTGCACAGCAGGAGAATGATGGGCCATCAAGGGCAGCAGTGTCATCTGATATTTACCACTGCTCTCCGTTGCTTGCATCACCCCCTGAGCTTCACACACCACCACCACCACCCATCCTACTCTATGAAAAAATTATCTTCCATGAAACTGGTCTCTGGTGCCAAAAACGTTAGGGACTGCTGATTTAGCTCAGGGAAAGAAACCCATTTGCAGAGGTGACAGGCGATCCTGGGACTGCCTCTCACTCCGGATATAGCCCTCTGTAGAACGCTACACCACCCTCCACCTCTCCTTCCCCACTCTGCTGTGCCTCCATGCTGTCCACAGCCCATGACATCATGAGAACTGGTAGCTAACGGCATTTTCCGAAGGTCTTTTCTTTTACCTTCCCCCTTTCTAGAGCCTCCCTCTTCTCTCCCTCTTCTCCCTCTGCCTTTCCTGTAGTTAATTGTCAGGGTCCCACACCCAACTCACATCCCATCCCCAGTCCTGTTCATTACAATGATGTGAACTACACCTATGTGCTGATGACTCCACACCTCCAGCTTGGGTTTATCTCCTTTCCTCCAACTCTCCCTTCTAACTATGAACTGGACATCGCCATCTGGAACATTCAGGGTTCCCAAAGCAAAGATCTAGCTCCCACTGAAACAGCTGTTCTTCCAGCTAGCGCTCATGAATGCTAACAGGTTATCCAAGCTGGAAACCTCCTCACCCTCTGTTTCCTCATCTTGCAGACATGTTCATTCTATTCCCAAATAATCATTGCATCTATTTCTGCCATGTTCACGGCTCCTGCTTTAGTTCTGCCTACTTCATCTCTCACATGGAGGATTATTTTAACAACCACCTTTTAATATTTTTCAAAATTTGGGGTTTTGCCCATCAGTGAGGATGGGCCAGAGTCAATTTGATGAATCATAATATACTTAAAGAAACATTCTCAAACTTATGTATAATGTGCAATCCAGAAATCAGCTGGGTCCCAATTAGTAGAACCTCGGAAGCATTTTCTGGCAATTGTTTATAAAAGTCTAAGTACTCCAGATATTTTCAATGAGCACAAAGAGCCATTTAACCAAGAAGCCTTACCTTGTCCCCATACACTTACCTTGAGTAAAAAATGTTTTATGCGAATAGTACTTAGTGGATAACAATATCAAATATAGTTGCAATTTGATTTTAATATAATTTACTATAGATATGCTTCACAACTATGAAAGACATTAAGTTTGTTTCACTATAATGCTACTTTAGATTGTCCATACTCTTCACATCTCCTTCACTGAAGAGTTTTCTGCCCTGTGGGATCTACTTAGAATGTATCTTCTCTCCTTTTTTGCGTATTGACTCTAGCAACCATCTTGAATTTGAAATAGCAGTAAGGTAGTCTTCTTTGGGATTGGTCATATAGTTTCATTTTTAAGTTCCAGGAGTTCAGTTTTCTGGACACCACAAAATTTTCCTGAGTGTCAATGAGTCAAACAATCACTTCTCTTTCGAATCTTTCCCCTTCTTGAACCAACTTCTGAATTTGGCAGGAGTCATTCTAAGCCTCTCCATCAGCAGCCATCTCCAGGTTCCATCTTCCCGTCCACACAATCAATGTGCAGTGTTCTCAAGACAGTTTCCATGACTGGCTAGTGAAGGAAGACAAACCAAGGTGTCTCCAACATCTTGACTTGGCTTAAGTATAGGCTACAGGAAGGAGAAACAGCCAAGCTTCATCTTTCCTAAGCCATTTGGCCCTTTATCATGCCTCTTGTGCCTGCATCATCTTATTTACTTGTTTTCTTGGTTGTTGCAGGTTAGCTGCACTGGAATAGGAATTGTTTTACCACTGTATCTCCAAGGCTTTCTGCCGTTTACTTCTGGGCACTATTTGCATTTCTGACCATTTTCTTAAATTAACTGCTTAGTGGCCAGAGGAGGAACACTCTACCATTTGTCTCAGTTCAATGGATGACCAGACAAAGACACTTACATGAACAGTCCCTACTCCCTGTTTCTCACTCTCCTGACCTGAAAATCCCCATGTGCTGGGCCACCTCAGGCCTGTAGTCACGTGAGGATCAGCAGGGACCAGCTCTGAGCCCTCACAAGGCCCCCAAGATGAGGACCCCAACCAGACAAGGAGATGAAGGGCACTAGGAGAATGGAGAGCTTTGCCTGGTGACCTGCAACTGAGGTTGTTAAATGTGCCATGCACCCCAACCCTTTCCACACCCCACCCCTTAGCTTGCTCCAATTAGAAGGTGAAATGGAACAGGATGGGATAGAAACTACCTGACTACAGCACACCCAGTAGGGTCAACAAGCATTCAGGGTTTATCATGTGATGCTGTGGGTCACAGTCAGAAAGCATGAAAGGCACCGTCCTCACTGGTTACCCTTCCTTCATTTTTGTCCTCCTTGTATTCATTTTCTATCCTAGAAATGGCCTTACAGAAAAGTGAATATAATATAGGAACTATTAAGTACTATATTCAAATCTGACAAAGCTGGGGTTGAAACCTGGCTCTGGGCACTTAATGGCTATGTGATCACGTATGAGTTACTTCAACACTGACCCTTGTTCTTCTCATCTATAAAGTGGGAATAACATAATTAATACAGGGCTGTGGGCAGGCCCCAGGGCCACTATAAATCATTTATCTCTAAACTTTGCAAGAGTCCTGCAGTATTTCTTATTATCCTCATTTCATTAAGGAAACTAAAACTCAGAGAAGTAAAGCAGCTTACTCACGGTCACATGGCTAGTATGTCCCTGAGCAATGGTTCATTTTAAGTTTCCCTGTGATCTTTCTACAGAGCATGAGTTTCCTGCATATAAAGTCCATGGGTATTGGCTTCTTACCCATTCACCTAATAATCACGCATTTATTAAGCATCAATTTTGTACATATTACTGAGTTAGGGAATGTAAGGGAAAAAGAAGAATAAAATATGGTCTGTAATCATGGAACATATATTGAACTTAGAGAAAAAAAATCACTGATAGACACACAGCAATAGCACACTCATCCAGGTGCTGCTAAGCCTGCTAGATATTTACAAATTATAACAGGCAGAGCATAGTGGCTCATGTCTAAATTCTAACACTCTGGGAGGCTGAGGCAGGTGGATCGCTTGAGCTCAGGAGTTTGAGACCACCCTGTGCAAGAGTAAGATCCTATCTCTACTAAAAAAAAAAAAAAATAGAAAACATAGCTGAGTGTTGTGGCAAGCGCCTGTAGTTCCAGCTACTCGGGAGGCTGAGATGAGAGGATCGCTTGAGCCCAAGAGTCTGAGGTTGCTGTACGCTATGATGATGCCATGGCACTCTACCCAGGATGACAGAGTGACATTCTGTCTCAAAAAGAAAAAAATTATAGCAGTTGTTACTCCATTATAAACTTAAGTGACACTTAATGAAATAAATCAATTCTAGGAGGTGCCTGTGGCTTAAAGGAGTAGGGCGCCGGCCCCATAAGCCAGAGGTGGCAGGTTCAAACCCAGTCCCAGCCCAAAATGGCAAAAATAAATAAATAAATAAATTTTTATTTTATACAATGCATAAAAGATTTGGTTTATGCATCTGATTTGCAGATGAGGAATCTATATGGTTATGAATCGGTATAAGTTGCTTAATAAAATTTAACAGAAGTTGCCTCACTTTAGAGGCTGTGGCTATTAGAATAACACAGTTGCTTTGGGATTTTAAAAATTAACCCATGTATTTTTGCTTTATCTAATTATCAGCATCTTTTCAAACAAATTGGTCTGCTTGAATAGGGAAGAACTCTCTTCAAAAAATCATTCTTTAAAGGGCTCACAGGAAGCTGACTAGTTAGTCACTCCTCGGAATAAGCCTCGCCCTTCCACATTTTGTTTACTCTCTCTGCTTTCCCTATTTATTGTTTCAAATGGATTTTCCATTCCTCTAGTGAGCACCACGTTCCAAGAAAAGCTGGGAAATTTGGTTTATACACACAGAACTGACTTATCAGTAGAAATATCAAAAGTTATTTAATACAAATATGGTGTATGGTGAGATGAAAAATGATGCAATGGGTGACCAAAAGCTGAGCATGTAGTCTTAGGGGACAATCTCAAAAGGGTGCTGGAGCCCTTCTTTCTGTAACCTGTGGCTATAGTGTGGAGGAAAGAGAGGAGGCTATAATTATTTCTTGCAGCGATTAAAATGAAAGAAAGTCGGACGGGTTATCTACTTGAAGTATTGAAAAAGAACACCGAGATAAGCTGTATCATTACCTTGTTTTAACTGCTACTTAAAAATTACACTCTGTTGTTATTATTTCTTAAAACTAAGGCTTTTGGTTGCTTAGTTACAAGCTGTGAGGAAACTCTAAGAAGAAATCCTAGGAAGAATTAAGTTTTTTATTTTCTTTCTTTTAATTTCTTGACTTGCAAATAAAATGAGTATTAATGCTTCTAGGAGAAAATCAATCCTATTCATAATCTGTTTTAGGTAAGCCAAATGATATGCATGTTTATCCAGGAACCAAAAACTCATTTCACTATTGTTATTTTTCACACTGGAGTTTCAAAGGAACTTGGATCATTTCTCAGATAGATGAGTATATGCATGTAGGTAGGAACACCATCCATGGGATTGTCTGGTTATTGAGCTAAAGGGTTCAATTTTTCAAAATTTAAAAAGTTACCAGATCTGAGATAAAATATACAGAAAGGATCCTTAAAAAATAGTGTCAGATGTCTGAAAACTAGACAAAACATTTGACAAGGAAAAGAAAACTTGAGCTGTAACCCATACAAAACTCCCAGCTGCCACAATAGTCCCAGCCAGTACAGAATGACAGGACTCTCTTCTTACGATGTGTGGGAGTTGATAAATATAAAATAAAATAATGGTTATGGTTAGTGAAGGCACATTGTGAAAGTTTACAGATTATATCATCCCTGACAAGCAAATAAAATGGATCAGGTTTAACCCACTGTGAACTGACTATAAGGTACACAGTACCAGGCCACGGGGACTACGACATTAAAATGTGTTTTGTGGTAAGCTGTGTTAGTCAAATGTGCAAAACATTAAGCAGAAAGTAAGAAAGAGAAAGTAGCCAGCCACTTCTCCAAAACAATGTGAAAAGACCTCAGCTTCATGGGATAGAATAAAAAAGATTAAAATGTAACTTTGACTCAAGCAGCACAAAAGCAATCCATATAATGAAAACATTTGTACCTCCATAATATTCTGAAATAAAAAATTAAATTTAAAATCAATTATACTAATGAACGTTGCAAAAATTACAACCAGATTAAGAATATGCTTAATCTGCTTTTCCTTGTCTTCCAGGAAGGGATAACATTGGCTTTTCAGGTATACCAACGTGAGGTGATGCAGTTTCAGAGAAAATGCGGACAAAGAGCATAAAGCTTCATTCATTCATTCCTGAAATATACACTGAGTAACACTTATGCATACATCTTGGTGCTGTGCATGAAACTCCTTTCTAAAAAGTTAAAAGAGGTGATTTCATGACCTCTTCTAAGATTTATATTTTACAGGTTCAAATAGTGCTGAGATTTGTATATGGTTTTAAAAACTATCTTTCGTTTTCATCCTTTTTAGAGATTAGAAAATTAAAATGATAATGTAAAGCAATTGTTGATCTAATTAAACTGAGCTAATAGCAGTTTATGAAAGGAAAAAAGTATAGTGGTGCTTGCTTGTGCATGTGTGAAGGAGTGGGTGTGAGTGTGTACACACGTGCACCTATGTGCTGGGGGGTAGCCTGTAGCATCTTTTACTGAGTATTTTATTTTATTTTTTATTAAATCATAGCTGTGTACATTAGTGCAATTGTGGAGTACAATCCGACAAAGGTTTAATAACCAGAATCCACAGATAACTCAAACGTATTAGCAAAAAAAGAATAAGTGATCCCATCTCAGGGTGGGCAAAAGACTTAAAGAGAAACTTCTCCAAAGAAGACAGGTGCATGGCCTACAGATACATGAAAAAATGCTCATCATCCTTAATCATCAGAGAAATGAAAATCAAAACTACTTTGAGATATCATCTAACTCCAGTATGATTAGCCCACATCACAAAATCCCCAAACCAGAGATGCTGGCATGGATATGGAGAAATGGGAACACTTCTACATTGCTGGTGGGAATGCAAACTAATACATTCCTTTTGGAAGGATGGTTGGAGAATACTTAGAGATCTAAAAATAGAACTGCCATTTGATCCTATAATTCCTTTACTAGGTATATACCCAGAAGACTAAAAACCACATTATAACAGATATATCTGTTCCAGAATGTTTATTGCAGCCCAATTCATAATTGCTAAGTCACAGAAGAAGCCCAAGTGCCCATCAACCCACGAATGGATTAATAAATTGTGGTACCTGTATACCATGGAATACTATGCAGCCTTAAAGAAAGATTGAGACTTTACCTCTTTCGTGTTTACATGGATGAAGCTGGAATACATTCTTCTTAGCAAAGTATCTCAAGAATGGAAGAAAAAGTATCCAATGTACTCAGCCCTACTATGAAGCTAATTTAAAGGTTTCATATGAAGGCTATAACCCAACTATAGCACAGGAATATGGGGAAAGGGGCACGGGAGGGGAGGAGAGGGGAGAAGGTGAGTGGGGGGAGGGTAATTGGTGGGACCACACCTACGGTGCATCTTAGACGGGTACAGATGAAACTTACTCAATGCAGAATACTGAGTATTTTAGAGAAAGTCAGCAGATTACCTCATGTCTTCTAATTTCCACATGTCATAACCACTGTTCTCTAGCTTTCAATTTTCTAGGTTATTTGGCCACATATTTTGGTGAGTGGAGAGTCTTTTACCAAATGTCTTATTTGTATTCCCTTACTGGTTTGTAATTTCAAAGAAAAATTGCTTTGGTTACTAGAACAAATTTCAGTCTGCAGCACAACAAATAATTATACTTAAAAGGTTCAGCATCCTTTTCACTGTTGATATTTATACTGCATCTTATACCATGTGAGCAAGTACAACGTTTCTTAAGTGGAACAAGTTTGACAATTCATCTGGAGTACAATTCAACATTTTGCATCTAGTTTTCAAAGTAATTATGTGGAGTGAAAGAAAACAAGAAAAGAATGCACACTGTATGATTACATTTATATAAAATATCCAGTGGAAAGTAATCCATTGTGACAGGAAGGATGGCAGTTGTCGCCTGGGGCGAGGGAAGGGAAGAGGAGAGAGAGGGATGGCAAGAGGATGCGAGGGAACTTTTGGGGTGCTGGAAATATTTGTTATCTTGTTGTTGATGATGGTTTCTCAGTCTTATGTATGTGTTAAAACTTATCAAAGTTGTACATTTTAAGTATATGTACTTTATTTCCACTCCTGTGATATCTTACTTAGAAGAATGGTTTCCAGTTCCATCCAAGTTATCACAAAAGATACAAGTGAGTAAATGGAAGTGAATCTCAATGAAAATCAATCCCAGGGGGGAGGGAAAAGAGAGATGGGTAAATTCACACCTATTGGGTACAGTGCACACTGGGTGAAGGGCACACATAATTTGATCCAATCTACACAAAAACAAAGTATGTAAGCAAAACATGTGTACCCCCTAATATCCTAAAATAAAAAATACATATGTGGTTTATAGCAGTATGTCAAGTACACCTCAAAAAGACTTTTGAAAAAATCTAATCTTTACTGTCAAGTTATTCCCATCCAAATAAACGGTGCTAATATAACTATTATATATGCACATAGCTGGGAATTGAGGTGAAAAATAAAAATTAGAAGTCAGAACCACATATGATAGGCAGGAGGTCAGGACGTTCTTCTCATGTTGTATCTGAAGGTCATGTCCCTCGTGACTCATCACCTTCAGCTTTTCCAGCAATGCAGAACAGTCTGCCTTCATCACCATAGAACAAATAACTTGCCAAGTCTTCCCATAACACTGTTTTCTATGGTCTCTCAAGAAGGTTTTAGGTAACATCTCACAGGACTGTAGCTGCATAAAACATGGAAAAGATTTAGTAACTTTTATTGATAAAAGGAAAGGGGAAAAGAGCAGTGATTCAAAGGCAGGACAGAGAGTTTGGTACCTTTATTTTACCATTAACATCTACAAGATGGAAAATGTTGCTTCAAAGATATGAGTTTAGTGTTCAAAGCACTTTTCCAATCCATTATATTTGCACTGCAGGAGAAATGATACTTCAAAACCACAAATCTGATCGTGTCTTTCCTGCTTAAAATCCTACAATGGCTTCCCACTGGCCCCTGCTTTTAGGAAAAAGCTTCAACCTGGCTTAAAAGTGCTTCGTGATTTGACTTTTGCAGCCTGGGATCACCTTACTCTCTCCCACTCATCTACAGCCATCCTCAATGCCTTTTAGTATCTCATTCATGAAGGCTTTTCAAGCTGTAATGCAGCTTGAGGTCTCCAGGAAGCAGACGGAGGCAGAGTTGGGTGTCCAGGATGTTTATGAGGGGGTGCTCTTCCTTACAGCAATAACTCCGAGGATATGGATAACTTCCGTGTATGCACCTCTGTATCGCCAATGCCTACAGCACTGGAACATAGTAGGTATTCCATTAGTATTTACTGGATAAATGAATGACTCTGAGGTCTAAAAAGCACTGCAAGAGCAAAGGTCCTTGTCAGTCTGCTTTGCCATATACTAAGACTTATGACAGTGTGATGCCGAGGCTAAGACTTCAGGCTCAATTGACAGACAGTCCAGCTGGTCAGTGTCAGCTCACCCATCATTTATCTGTGTGATCCTGGATAAATTAATTGATCTCTTTAACCTCGAATTGTTTAGATCAATAATAGTAATAGTAATATCTTTCCCATAAGGCTGTTGGGAGGGTTCTATCAAACTATGTAAACTTTGGGTTTATTATAGCCCCTAGAATAGAGTAAGGCATTAGTAAACATTAGCTATATAGCCTGGAGTGGTGGTGCACACTTGTAGTCCCAGCTACTTAGGAGACTGAAGCAAGAGGATTGTTAAGCCCAAGAGTTTGAGGTTGCATGCCACAGCACTCTTCCGAGGGTGCCTCCATGAGGAAAACTCTGTCTCCAAAATAATAAAAAACAAATTAACTATAAATGCTACTATTATTTGACCTTTTGCTATAAGTCCTTTGTTTTTTAATTAGTAAGCACATTTACTTTTTAAAATATTATGGTAAAATACACATAACATAAAATTTCCCATCTTAAACATTTTTAAATGTACAGTTAAGTGGTATTAAACACATTCATTGTTACTAATATCCATCTCCAGCACTCTTTTTATTTTGTAAAACCAAAACTCTGTACCAAAGAGAGTTGGTTTCCCAATTTCCCCCTCTTCCCAACCACTGACAACAGCCATCTTTCTGTCCTTGTATTTGACTACTCTGGGTACCTCATATAAGTGGAATTATTCACTATTTGTCTACTTGTAACTGGCTTTTTTCACTTAGCATAAAGTCCTGAAGGTTCACCCATGTTGTGACATCTGTCAGAAGTTCCTTTTTAAGGCTGAATAATTTTCTATCGTATGTGTGTACCACAGTTTGTTTATCCATTCATCTGTCAGTGGGCATTTGATTTGCTCCCACCTTTTCACTATAGTCACTAATGCTGCTATAACCATGGGGGTATAAATACCTACCTCACTGAGATCTTGTTAGGGACCCAAAGTGGAATTGCTGGATCATGGTAATTCTCTTTTTAGTTTTTTCAGGAGCCAATTCCATTTATTTTAACTAAATAGGACAATAAAGTGATGCTCCATTACCTTGAGTCCATGGTTTAGTACATACCCAAGAGTTATGACAAAGTTCCAGTTTTTTCTAAGATTTCTCTTTGGATGAATTTTGGGCTTTTTTTTGGAAGTTGCATGGAGGTAGATTTGCCAGATTAAAATATAGGACATCCAGTTACAATTGAATTTCAGATAAACAAAAAAATTGTTTAAGTATAAGTTTGTGTCAATTATTACATGACACATATTTACTAAAAATTTTTGATTCATTTTTAATAGCAAACAAAAAAGTCTTTCCTAACATTCTCATCCTTTTAAAATATATTAAGGACTTGCTGAATTTCTGCTTTAGTAGGAGTTGGTTCATTGGCTCAAAAATCACCTCCTAAATAAAGCCTTCCTTTGGGTCTTCCACGCTACTCCTGATTTGGCATTTTTACTATCACACCATTTACAAACACGGACTGTTGTTCTGATCCTCCCACATTACATCCCCCTGTTAGACTGTGAGCTTCTTTTTAAATACTTATTTATTTTGATAGACTTGGTACGAGCTGAATGCCATTACATGATTATATCATATAGTAGTGACAGACTGTGAGCTTCCTGAAAGCAGCACTTCTTCATCTTTTTCATCTTGCATATTCACTCAATAAATGTTTAATGACTTTAATTAGCAGAAAATGACCAGATCTCTTCATAAAGACACAAATGATGAATAGTTTAGGTGATCTGTGATGTGCTGAAAGAACACAGTATAGAGTTTAATAAGTTAGAAGTTAAACATTTATTCTTTTGTTACCTTTTTAATTTTTTAATTGAAATATAATACTCATATATACAAATATTCAAAACATTAGTGTATTACTCACTGAATGATCACAAAATATTTACCTGAATACCAAAGAGGTTAAGAACTAGAACACCAGCTGGATGCAGGGGCTCAGGCCTCTGATCCTAGCACTCTGGGAGGCCGAAGCGGATGGATTGCTTGAGCGCAAGAGACTAGCCTGAGCAAGAACAAGACTCCATCTCTACTAAAAACAGAAAAATTATTCAGGTGTTGTCGTGGGCAGCTGTAGTCCCAGCTATTTGGGAAGCTGAGGCAAAAACACTGCTCAAGCCCAAGAGTTGGAGGTTGCTGTGAGCTGTGATGACACCATGTTAGTCTACCCAGGGGACAGAGAGAGACCTGTCTCAGAAAAAAAAAAGAAAAAAAGCTAGAACATTGCCAGAAGTTTTCCACATTTCACACGTCCCTGTAAGCATCCATCTTTATAAAGTATTTTCCTTGATGGCAGAAATGTTATTTGAGGCTTCGAAGGTTATTCCTCTATAAAATAAATAATTGTCCCACGTGGCTTTCTTTATGGACTACCATAGCAATTGGTTGCCAGCCACTGACATCCACCCTTTCACTGACATGTGTTTTTTGTTTGTTTGTTTGTTTTTTGCAGTTTTTGGCCAGGGCTGGGTTTGAACCCGCCACCTCCAGCATATGGGTCCGACACCCTACTCCTCTGAGCCACAAGGCACCACCCGACTGACATGTGTTTTTAAATTCTGTCATTTTCGTAAAGAAATACACACATTTAACAGTCTACTTCTGTGCCTTTGTAACTCTTGTTTCCACTGGGCCCATATTCTCCCTAGTTGGAACACTTTACCCACTTCCTGTTCACTGTCTGACCTCTCTCCTCCCCTTATAATTCCTCCGCTATTGTGTGCCTTTCTAAAAATCTCCAAAAAGAATAGAATTTTTGGTTCATTTCTTAAAATACGATATAAATGTGAACTCTTCTTTAACTCAGACTGCAAAGATTAAGGGAACATAAGATATTAAGATGAGTCGATTAACAGAGTAGACAGATGACAAATTTAGAGAAAACGATTTACTTTTCTGGGTGATAGGCAAAAGAACATGAAGAAACTGAAACCACTGGCAACCTCAAAAGGGTTACTAGTAAGAGTTATACTCAGGATGCTTATGTCACAGTGATATAAACAACGCTGCTAGAAAAGGTTTCGAAAGGAGCAACGAAATGAGAATGCCACTTATTAGTCAGTCTAAAAAGAAAATTAATAATCACAAGAGCTGACTACTTCTCTGGAAATGTCTCATTTCTTTATATGCCACTGTAAGCTTGCTTTTTCTTTTTTATTATTCTTAACGGTTCTTTCCATTTCTTGTCAATCTCATGTCATTTTGAAGAACTGGTATTTGTTGAGATTTGTGATTAGGAGTCATTGCATGCAAGGGACAAAACTGTTCCCTTAAATCTTAATGAGATGCCTCTTGCTATATTCTGACCGTTAGAAAAAACCTGAACTGGTGGCTATGGTTGAGCTCTTCTATGGAAAGGAGAAAAGCCTGATCTCAGAAATTCAGTGCTGAGAACACACGTGACTACGATTAATAAGAATAAATTCTGGGATCTGATAGCAGTCACACAATTTAAAAATAGCTCAGTCAAGTGTCCACAGTAAATTATTCCTTCCATTTAGAATATACGCAAAAGGGGCTCCTGGTACAAAATTCCTGCCTAAAACAAGGATTCTTATTTTTTTTATTTTGGAAGGCGTCCTCCCACTGCCGCCCAGGCTGGAATGCAGTGGTGAGATCATAGTTCACTGCAGCCTCAAACACCTAACATTTTTACTTTTACTTTTGTTTTGTTTGTTTGTTTGTTTTTGGTTTTCATGGTTTTATTTAAACACAAATAAAATGTGCACATGAGCTATCTCGTCATTTTCTTAGCTGTGCAGCCTGGCATTGGGACTGGTGACTCTGACGGCCAGCTGGGCTGCTGTCTCCCTAGTGGCTTTGCAGTTCTTGGAGGAGACATTGTGAGCAACTCCGCACAGCCAGATGGTTTGCACGTCAGCAGCACTCCCAGCTCCTTGACGTTGCAGAGGAGGAACTTCTGGAAACCACTGGGCAGCACATTCTTTCTTTTCTTATTGTTCCGTAACCAATGTGGGGTATCGAGATCTGGCCCTGAGTCTTCTCCAAACCCTGTTGTCAATATCTCTGGGTTTCCATCAGTTACGCTTATTTTGATATATCGGTCTGACTGCTGCTGGATAAACTTGCTCCTCTTTTTAAAGATCTTTGGCTTCACAAGGGGTCTGAGGGCAGTTTTGATGCCGGATAGGAGGTGGCTGCCCCCTTCATAGATAGCGCTGAAGAAGAGAGCTACTTTTACTTTTTGTAGAGAAAGGTGCTGCTATGTTGCTCAGGGTGGGCTTGAACTCCTGGACTCAAGTGATTCTTCCAGCTCAGCCTCCCAAAGTGCTGGGTTTATAGATAGGAGCCACCACCCCAGCCAGACTTTCATATTGTGGCTGGTAGCCACTTTGGTAGCTTTTGAGAACCTCAAAGAAGAAAATGTCTTATCCATTCACAGCACCAATCATGGTGCCCAGAGCATAGAAGAATTTTAAGCCTCCTGAGGTTAAAACCTCAGTTTCATTCTCAGTTCCTCTCTGTCACTGACTACCTCTGAGAGCCACAAAATTCAGTACATTTTACCACAAGAGTAAGGTCAAATCCCCCCTGTCTTCCCCACTCTCAATGCTGTGCCCTAGTCCATCCCCTTGATCCCCCCGGTGCACCTGCTTGAGCCTCTTCCCTGACACCTCCTTTCTCCCATCTGGCTGTTCCAGTCAATGCCCTTGGAGATGCCCCCTCATATTGCAATAGGAGAGGAAATTTTATGTGTGTCAACTAGACGCAAGGTGTAGCGTTGAGCATTTAATTATGTCCTTTAATATTTGCAGTATCCATCTGCAGTAGGGTTGTATTGTTAAGGTAATTCCACATGAGGAAATGAAGGGAGATCAACTGTCTTTCAGACAATGGCTGTCTTCCTGACGGTGTCCCTCTCTTGCTAATCATATTGTCCTCTAGCTTAAAATATCACTTATGAGAAAGGATTTACTACTGGCTCCCACGTACTTACAGCATAAAATATGTATAAAGCCTTTGACTTGGCGTGCAAAGAAAATTCTCTGCGATGTAACTCTGCCCACTTTCAAGCCTTCTTTCCCCTTGCTCCTGTGGACAGTCGTAAGCCCCCGCAGGTGAGGCCTTCTCACAGTCCCTCGGACTTCCAGCCCACCCCAGGCCTCTGTGCCTTTGCACCACCGGTTTCTGTCTGGTATGATCTTTCTCTTCTTCACCTAGCACTTTCCTATTCAGCCTTCAAGCTTCAGCCCATGCACGTCAATTCTCAGGGGTTTCCTAGACTTTCCCAGGCCCCACATTGCTCTTCTCTTTATCATATGATTTTAAGCATCTTCTGCATCTCCTGATAACACACAGAGAGACTTGTGCTTCTGACTCTCTCCATGCGAGATCTTCCAAGCTGTGGGTTATGCGTTTATTCACATTTGTATCTCTAGCTTTATTAAATGCTAGTGCTTAAAAACATACAATTGTTCTGCCTTCCTTTTCACACCCAGAAAGCAACTTACAGTCAAGCTTGTTAGTAAAAGCGATCTGTTTATACAGTTCTCAAATGTGACTATTTCAACCGGCCTTTAGTAAAATCATTAAGAAGCTATGACTAGCTAAGAATGAAGACTATTAACTCTAAATAAACAACACAACAGATAACAGTTATTGCTTAATTATTAGATACTGAGAACTATCTTCTTTGTTTTCTCAAATCAACATGTCATCTTCACGTCAACATTGCTATTAGGTAGCTAATACTATGGTGAGCCCTTTTTTAAAAGTGAGGGAACCAAGACATAGTAAATAGCAACACTAGGATTGAAGTTCATCTCTAGACTATATTAGTAAAAATCCATAAAAATTCAGAGGATCTCATGAGATCTTTTTTAAGAAGATTAGATTTTTCCATCTCTGTCTTAATGTTTAGAAGAAATATTCAAAGCAGAAAGACCTTATGAGCAAATACCTCATTATGTTATTTAAAACAAGGCCAGGATGATGCCTGTGGCTCAACGGAGTAGGGCACCGGTCCCATATGCCAGAGGTGGTGGGTTCAAACCCAGCCCTGGCTAAAAACTGCAAAAAAAAAAAAGCCACATTTCAGGAAAGTCTATAATGTTTTCAGTAGTGTTTTCCAACCTTTTATATCTCACGACATACTTGAACCTATAGTGAAACTTCCACAGCACACTTAAATTATATTGACCAAAAAGAGCAAAAAATAAAGGAGTGCAAACATTGTAACCTAATTCTATGCACCCCAAAACTAACCTGTAACTTTAATTTAGTAAAAATTAAACTTTAATTTAATAAAAATAAAAAATAAAAGAATAAAATTATTATTTTGATTTAGAAACATCAGGGCATAAAAAGAGAAAATAATTTAATTAATGAGCTTTAAAATTTTTTCGCAGTACACCTAAGGTCCTCTCATGGCACACGGGTGTGCTGCAGTTGAAAGTTGAAAATTACTGCTGTGGAGTATGATTAAGACAAGTAAGAAAGACTCAAATAATAGGAACAAAATAGAAAACACAAAACTCAAACACCCAGTTACCAAGTGAATATCTCCATACCATACATCTAAAACTATAGTAAAAGTTTTAGGGAATACAGAAGAACTGTAATATACATTTCTTGTCCTAAAACAAAACAAACACTAATGTTGGAAAAATACGGCTCTTTATAGAGTAATTAGAATAGATAATGACATCTTAAGTTATGTAATCTAGGCAATAAAAGTGATTATAGAATAACAAATGTGTGTTAGTTTAAAAATAATTTTGAAAATTTAATTGGGAATCCTTTTCCTCAAATGCTTCTAGAATTATCCCCCCGACAGAAGAATTTTTATAAAATAAAATAGTTACATTTATGCAATTCCATAAAAATTAAGTTTAAGAAACAAAGAACAAAGCTTAAATACAAAGTTCTAGATTGACTTCTGATGGAAAAGAACCTGCAACCCAGGAGCAAGCTCTGCTTCATGGTTTGACTAAAGTGAAATAGCATTAGGAAAGCTGCCTCAGGAAGTCAGAACACAATGTAAATCACTAAGACTTTCCATACTTTTCTAGTCACAGGAAACCTTAAAATATCAGTCCGTTCTGCCTGTGTGTGCAGCAAGGACACAGGTTTTTGTTTTTTGTTTATTGAGACAGAGTCTCACTTTGTCACCCTGGATAGAGTGCCATGGGGTCACAGCTCACAGCAACCTCAAATTCTTGGGCTCAAATTCTTGATTCTCTTGCCTCAGCCTCCCAAGTAGCTGGGACTACAGGTGCCTACCACAACATCCGCCTATGTTTTGGTTGTAGTTGTCATCATTGTTTGGCAGCCCAGGCTGGATTCAAACCCACCAGCTCCAGTGTACATGGCTGGTGCCCTAGCCACTGAACTATAGGCGCTGATCCAAGGACACAATTTCTAAAGCTGTCAGAATACTTCATAAGGTAGAGATTACATGCTTTATTGAAGTAAGAACTTATGTGTTAACTTTATTTATAACGGCCATTTTAAAGATAGAGAATACATTATAAAAGACATAGGAAATCTTATCAAAATTGAATGAAAGAAAAGCCACAAGAAAAAAAATTTAAGAGAATAAGAAAAAGCAAGACCTTTTCTGACCATTCTTTTTTTTTTAGATAGAGTCTCAAGTTGTTGCCCTGGGTAGAGTGCCATGGCATCACAGCTCACAGCAACCTCCAACTCCTGGGCTCAAGCGATTCTCCTGCCTCCGCCTCCCAAGTAGCTGGGACTACAGGCATCCACCATAACACCTGGTTTTTTATTTTTGTTTATTTTTTTTTTTTGGTTGCAGTTGTCATTGTTGTTTGGCAGGCCTTGGCTGGATTTGAACCCACCAGCTCAGGTGTATGTGGCTGGCACCTTACCCATTTGAGCCACAGGCACCTAGCCTGGCCATTCTTTATTAAAAGCTTTCATATTTTTTGAAATGAAAAAATCAGAACTACCTAGTAGATTTGCAAGCATGCAGGTGGAATATAGGGACCAGTTGATCTTAGAGGCCACAGGACCAGGAGACCAGGAAAAACAGAAAGAACACAGAACATAATACAGAGGATGCCTCAGCCAAATAAATTCTGTAGTTTACTTCCTGAACTAAGTGAGAAGTTCAGGGATGCTTTGGATTAGGAGGCCAGCTAGTTTGGAATGACTTGCTCAATTGCTCATTTCAAAGGTCAACGCAGGGATTCTTGAGAAATCTTGCTGAAAATATTTGATGTCTTTAATTAGGCCTTGCATTTATCTTATTTCCCATCTTAATTATTAAGGTCTTACCTTTGCATATTACTTTATACTTGAACATTCATAGCAATTCTTAATTTTTTTCCATAGGGATATATGTTTTTCTGTGTGAGTAGATATGTGCTGCGTATTTATAAATCGTCCCCAAAAAGATGCAGTAGCTTGTTTCCAAGATGGCAGCCATCCATTCCTTTCCTCCCTGAATCTGACTATTTATTGCCTTACTCCCTTGAATCTGGGTTGCTTTGTGACAGCTCTGCCTAATGGAATACAGTAAAAGTGAGGCTATGTGACTCTCAATGCTCACTAGGCCTTGAAGTGTCTGCCTGGGTCTCTTAGAATGCTTGTTCCTAAAGTCCCCGTGCTGTTTGAAGCCCAATCCTGACTTGTGGCTATATAGAGACAAAAGAGAGAGAGCTCCCTGGCCAGTCTCCAGCTATGCCAGCTATTCCAGCTATCTCTGCCCAGGAGCCAGACACGTGAGTAAAGAAGCTTTCCGATCATCCCAGCCTCAGCTGTCATCTTTCCACAATCATTTATAGGACCCAAGTCAAGTAGTGTCCAACTCTTTCAACTCCCAGAAAAATGAAACAGAACAATAAAGTATTGTTCTAAACAACTAGTTTTGGTGTGATATATTACACACAACAATAAATAACTAGATCATGAAAAAAAATCCGAAGACAAATCTAATACTTCTCAATTCATTTGCAATATTCAGTATAAAATTTATCCCCATACTGTCATTCCAGAAGTGTAACTAAGTTCACGTGTCTATCGCTTATTTAACGAAACATTATCACTATATTCCACTTATTTCACTGAGCACAAAAATAAATTGGTATGTTTTGTTGAAATTTCCCAGGGCTGCTCTCTTCATCTTGGTCACCGACATGCCATCCAGACTGAGGAAGACCTGGAAGCTTCGGGGCCACGTGAGCCATGGCCACAGCCATATCGGCAAGCAGAGGAAGCACCCAGGAAGCCGAGGTAATGCTGGTGGCATGCATTGTCACAGGATCAACTTCAACAAATATCACCCAGTTACTTTGAGAAAGTTGGGATGAGGCAATGAGGCATTACCACTGAAAGAGGAGCCAGAGCTACTGCCCAGCTGTCAACCTTGATAAATTGTGGACATTGGTCAGTGAGCAGACACGGGTAAATGCTACCAAAAACAAGCCCGGAGTCGCTCCCATCATTGATGTAGTAGGATCGGGCTACTACAAAGTTCTGGGGAAGGGAAAACTCCCGAAGCAACCAGTCATTGTGAAGGCCAAATTCTTCAGCAGAAGAGCTGAAGAGAAGATTAAGGGTGTTGGAGGGGCTTGTGTCCTGGTGGCTTAAAGCCACCTGAAGGGGAGGTTCATTAAATGCTATTTCCTTGAAAAAAAAAAAAAAAAGAAAGAAAGAAATTTCCCAGGGCTATAAAATGCTGCAGTAAAAGTGATATATGTGGCTCAGCACCTATATAGCTCAGCAGCTAGGGCACCAGCCACATACGTTGAAGGTGGTGGGTTTGAGCCCAGGCTGGGCCTGCCAAACAACAATGACAACTACAACCAAAAAATAGCCAAGCATTCTGGTGGGTGCCTGCAGTCCCAGCTACTTGGGAGGCTGAGGAAAGAGGATTGCTTAAGCCCAAGAGTTTATGGTTGCTGTGAACTGTGACACCACGGCACTCTACTGAAGCAACATAGCGAGACTCTGTCTCAAAAAAAAAAGTGATATATACATGAATAAATGCAGAAATTTACATTAATGAAAAATAGCTATGTATTCTTTTTTTAATAGATTTTATTTTCTAGGGTAGTTCTAGGATCACAGAAATACTAGTGAAAAGTACAGAGTTCCCATCTGCCCCTTGCCCCATACATGCCGATCTTCCCCTTCCATTAACATCCCCTCCCAGATGAATCTATATTGACACATCATAATCACTCAAAGGCCATAGTTTAATGGGACTTCACTCTTGGTGTTGTACAATCGGTAAGTTTTGACAAAGGGGTAATGGCATGTACACAGAGTTACCATACTCAACGTTGTACTCAACTGTACAGAAAAGTTTCACTGCCTTCAAAAGACTCTGTGCTCTGCCTGTTCATCTTTCCCTCCCTAACCACCGGCAACCATTTATCTTTTTATTGTCTTTTCCAGAATGTCATTTAGTTGGAACCAGCCAGTATGTAGCCTTTTTAGACTGGTTTCTTTCACTTAGTGATAGGCATTTAAGGTTCCTCCATGTTGTTTTGTGGCTTAACTATTCTTTTAGAAAGAATGTTCTGCCTCATTTTCTTGTCCCTCACTCATCCTTTTAAATACTGCTTTTAGCCTCACCCCCTATGAAATCCTACACTCTTTTAAATAAATTTTTTTAATTTTTAGAGACAAGGTCTCTCTCTGTCACCCAGGTGAGAAAGCAGTAGCCTGATCATAGCTTACTACAGTCTCAAACTCCTGGCCTCAAGCAAGCCTTCTGTTTCAGCCTCCTGAATAGCTGGGGCTACAGGTGCACACAAGGCCCAGCTAATTTTTCTTATTTTTTGTCAAGATGGTTTCTCATTATGTTGCCCAGGTTGGACCCAAACTCCTGGCCTCAAATAATTCTCCCATCTCAGCCTCCCAAAATGTTGGGATTACAGGTGTGGGCCACAAGTACCCAGTCAACCTCATGCTTTTAAAGAACACAGGGACTTCCTGCTTAACAAATCTAGGCCCTTTCCTGCAGCATGGAATATCGCTGCTCCTTAAACCCCTGCCTTTGGTGTTGTGAGATCGCTCCTTTGCTTCTGTCTCTCTCTGCTCATTCCTCCCTTCACTTTTCTTGAAGTATTTCTCAACAGACTGTCCTCAGCCTTCTGTTCTCTCCACAACCATCTCAGCATCTCTTTCTCTCACACCCGTATTATCCTCTCTAATATATCTAATAATCATCGATACTCTCTCTTGCTTCTTACCTTCAACTAGTTGCCAAAACTCATCAACCCTTTCTCCCTATTACTCCTTGAAACTGTCCCTTCTTTCCATTTCTTCTGTCTCTTTTCTAGTTGAAGACTTCATTGACTCTTTTAGGAGCTCGTCATTGTGGGAAAAAGAAATCTATACATCAAGGTTTATCCATTATACAAATCTAATATATACTAGTAAGAGATCAGAAATAAAAACGTAGGGCACATAGACCAGGGGTGAGATAGCAACTCACACAAACCCAGGTTGTAGCCCAAGCACAGGCAAGCTTTATGACGATTGCAAACTCGGCAGGAAAAGGCAGAGGGACACACAGAACAAACGCCAAAGCTTGACAGAGGATGTGAGAAGTAACATAAACCAGGCCAGTCAAGAGCTTATGCCAAAGATACCCTCAGAACTGAAGTGTATAGAAAGTAGACCTTGACCTAGAATCCCTCTAACATGGACCCAGACTGTCTCCACACCTTAACGTGTTTATGTCTAGTATTTTTATCATTTCCTTCTCTCTACCTAACCTGCATGAATTTTTTGTGCTACTTTCAAGATAGACTTTACTAAACAAAGGCAAATTCAGTACCTGATCACTTTATACTTTAATCAATCAAAAGTATCCCCCAGAAATCTACAATAACTGCCCAGCATGTAAAAGAAATCTTGAGGTAGTCATTTAAAAATAAAATCAGGACAATTTGAACAAATATAGTAGTTTTACTCGACTTTATTAAATGTAAAATTTTTTTTTTCATCCTAGAAATCTACGAACTAATGCAATAGCTTTCCCTCTAAAATATTTAAAAGCTTTAGGATGTTCCTTTAGTTTCCACACTGCAATGCACTTAGAAACACAAGGCACAAAGCATCAGCTATTCATTTCCTTCTCGCTGAGACAAAATTAGGGCACTGAATATTAAACTTCAAAAATGGCCATTTGAATTATACTAGGACTATGCAAACCAGAAAAGCTTGGCTGACCATGAAAAATGCAAAGTCTGTTTCATTATTTGTTCTTTAACTCAGATGCTAACATGAGGGCACAAAAAAGGGCACTTGGTGTGTCCTTCCCTTTTCCTTCTCATGCACCCTACGAGATGGTAGAAGCCAATTCTACCAGAGTCTATGGAGACTAGACTATGGCCTCTTATCTCTACATAAGATGTTGGCTGAATGGAGAATTTATTATAGAAATAATTTTTTAACAAATATATTCATATGGCACTTAATTTTTCTCATGTAGGGTTTACAGAAACCATTGATGGTGAGTACATGGAAGGTAAGCAGGAATTAATTTTTTTCTTTGCTTAAGCCCAGGATTGCACTCTCTAAAATATTTGAAAACTGCATTTGAAAAAACTGTGTTTGAAAACTGTTAAGAGCTCTATCTCGTACGTTTTTGTTTGTTTGTTTTGTTTTTTAGACAGAGTCTAGGCTAGAGTGCAATTCTAGCAGTAACATAGTTCACAGTAACTTCAAACAGCTGGGGTCAAGAAATACTCTTGCCTCAGTCTCCTGAGTAACTGGGGATATAGGCGCCCACCACAGCACCTGGCTCATTTTTCCATTGTTTTAGTAGAGTCAGGGTTTCACTCTTGCTCAGGCTTGGATCGAACTCCTGAGCTCAAGAGATCCACCTGCCTCAGCGTACAGCCTGTTGGGATTACAGGTGTGAACTCCCATGCCTGGCCTGAAAGATAGATTTTAAAGATTAGGAAAACGAGTCTCAGAGAGGTGAAATAATTTGTCCACACCACTCTGTTCACAGAAGACCAAGTCAAACGTGGAATCCAGATTTCTAATTCCTGGCACCATATGCTTTCATATTCTAGTACCATACGTGGTAGTAAATGTCTTTCATTCATCTAGTCACTCATTCTGAAAAGTACTTACTGAGTGTCTACTCCGTGTCAGGTACAGGCACAGGGGATGCAACAGCAAAGTTCCCTTTGGGGCTACATTTAAGTGAGAAGACTGAAAATAAACAAGAGAAATAAAATAAACAAAATATAATACAATGCGTACAAGTTAGAAGGTGGTAATTACTATAAAGAAAAATAAGGTAAAGGGAGATGAGGCATACGGCAGAGGGAGACCGTAAGTTTAAATAGGTTGTCCAGAAATTCTTTCAAAGACTTGAAGGACATGAGGGGCTGGATATGTGAAAGTCCAAATATGAGAGAGGGTCTAGCATGTTCATGGAAAAGCCAGGAGAGAAGCACGGCTGGGACAGAATGATCAACAACAGCAGGAGTTTAGTCCAGCCTGTGCAGGGACCATCTGTTTTACTCCAGGTGAAGTAGAAAGCCATTGGAGGGATCTGAGCAGAAGAGCAGCAGGGTCTCAACTACATTAGGTGATATCATAACTGAATCACATTGGCTGCTGTGTGAAAAAAGTCTGGAAGTGCTATGGTAGAAGCAGGAGAACTGGTTACGAGTTTTTAAGAATAATTAAAATGAACTATGGGGAGGCCAGAGGGACAGGAAGGGCTGATAAGTGATCAAATTCTGATAGATTTTGAAGATTGCATTATTAATATTTCTTGATGTTTTGGCTATGGATGTGATAAAAGAGGAGCGGGGTCAAGGATGACTCCAAAATTCTTGGCTGAGCAGTTAAACGCTGGAGTTGTCATTTGCTGAATAAGGAAAGACTGTGGGTTTGGTTTTTGACATATCAAGTTTGAGATAGCATCTGAGATAGCATCTTCCCAGTAGAGATTAAACAGGCTTTGGATATACAAATCTGGAGTTCAGAAGGGAGACCTGGACTGGAAATAGATGTTTGAGGGGTCAGTAGTATATACATGATAGTAAAGCTCCAAGATCAAATGAGGTCACCAGGCAAGTGGCTATGAAAGGAGAAGAGGCCAGAGGATTGAGCCCTGGAGCACCCCAACATTTAGAGATTAGGAAAATAAAAAAGACCAGGCAGTGGAATGCACAGCTAACAAGTTCAAATGCTGCTTATTGTTCATCTCAGGGGAGGACTGAGAACTAGTCACTGCATTTAGCAGTGTGAATGTCACTGGTGACTTTTTCAAGTACAATGGAATGGGGGTTGACTGAATGGAATGGGTTCAGGAGCAAACACTGGGAAGAGGAATGGGAGATAGTAAGTAGTTGGGTTTTATGAATTTGCTATGATAATTCTATGTGGTTGCTAGGTATCAAAAAATAGGTATTTATAACAATAACTTTTTATTGATTTCCTCTTCTATACCCTGTACTATACACTTTATAACATTAAAAATATTCATTCCAATAAAATGTAGTTTACAGATGGGGACACTGATGGTTAAAGAGGTGAAGTAACTTTCCCAAGTTCCCATGTGTGGTTATCCCATGTGTGGTTAGGGAAGACCTTGAATTTGAACTGCTAAACTATATTACTCTAAATATTAAAATGAATACATGAGATTGATTCTTTTCTGAGGTGAAAAGCTAAATTGGAATAAAGAATGTAGAAAGGCTAATAAAGATGTACTCTCCTTACTGGCCAAGGTATTCTAACCACGACAGGCAGAACTAAACAGGGTTATTCATCATGTCCACTGTCAGCCGACTCACAGCCAGTCACTGTCCACAAGGCCCTTTAATATAAAAAGTTTTAATGAATTAGTTTTAACAGCGTGGCTAAATTTAAACAACTCCTAGACTGAACTGAAATTCAGCTCCATAAACATTAATAAAACAGAACTATGGTATACGTACAAGCCCAATAAGGCAAGTACCAGGAAAGAGAGTAGGTTTTTAAAGAAAACCTGGTCTTCTATTTGCATGAAAAGCCAGCCTACTTACTCCTCAACAGGGGAGGGTTTGTCCTAAACTAGGAAAGACAAATCTCATAATATCCTATAGGCCCACTCCCCTTCCATAATCCCAATTAAATTTTAACTAATAGTTTAGTTTACCCTCAGACTCAGCTATTGAATTCTCCAGCACCCCAGCTTAGGCCCAATGGATAAGACAAAAGTGACATCCAACAGAATGATGATGGAACTCCATACAGCCATAAGGATAAATACATGAGTAACATAAGGTGCTGGTCTGAAAACTGGAGCCTTCTAAACATGTTACACCTTAGTCCAATACTTGAAGAAAAGTATTGAAATATTAAGTGGATTTTCATTAAGTACTACTGAAGAAAATTTTATCTGGCTTCCTATTTTTTTGTGTGTGGCATGATGGAGAAAAACCACAAGAGTTCAATATGATAATCACGTACTAAGACAAGAAAACTACAAAAACTAATAGAATATTTCTGCAAACTTACAGATTCGGTTAAGTACAGGAAATCATTTGGGGAGTTCTGAAGACTTTAAAAATATGAGTAAGTGTTAACAAAGGAATAGAATCAAGTGATATCATGGCTGTATAATACAATCACACACTTACAGTTTTATGGAAATGAAGATTATAGTAGAAATATTTGTGCTTGTAATTCTTCGTTTTAAAAAGTTGTATGTGTTTGCTCACAAACCAACCTGTGAATACAATTTTTTTTAACTTCCAAAAGGGTGCAACACATGAGTTACTGGAGGGCTAGAATAAAGTATGAGAATTTCTATCTCTGTCCTTATTTTAACTTTTTCAAATTTCTATTTTCCATACTTTTAATAAAGTACATAGTCTTATTATAGTTTTACAGATTTGTTATTTAAAAATAAATATTGAGGATGGGTTTAAATTCAAAAAAACTTGTATGTATACAAGGAAAAAAATTCAAATGTTATAATACTATAATCTGTGCAAAGTACTCTTAACACATAGCCCTCAATTCTTATTCTCAAAAATGTTCAGAGCTTCTAATATTTTGTATATCTGAGTGTTATGAATTTTATATATCCATGTTTTATAAATTATAAATATATCTATTCACATTTATTGACCACATATTTGGAATACAAATATTAATAATTGGTTTTCATCCAATAATTTTCTTTCACTCTTTCACATTCTGTGAATTTTGTTATACTAAGTACACTTTATTCTGAAAAATAAATAGCATTTTTCCTCTAAAAATACTCAAGCAACTAATAAATATTTAAGTTATACTTTCATCTTTAAAAATTCATCTATATAATTTATCAAGACAATGTGTCTGAAATTGCTAGAGATCAGAACTTTCAGATCAGTATTCACCCAGACACATTCTTAAATGTTTTCTGTTGAATGTCCTTTTATCCACTACATTTAGTGGGAAATCAAAACATAGTGATAGAAATTGGTGTTGATCAGTTTAACACGGGGACTTTGATTGAGTGTGCTTTCTTGCTTATATGTCGGACGTTGTGTTAGGCAAATCTTACCTATGATTCTGAAGTCTTCCATCTTTACATAGTCCCTAAATATTTTATGAATCCAAGGAACATTTCAATACAAAAGTGAAATATGTATGCTGGAGAAGGAGAAGACAAATGAAGTCCCTTCATCGTTGAATATGAAGTTTCAGCGTGATGCAGAGAAATACATCACATTATAGTTTTACCATTTCTTTTCTTCATTGGGTGCTAATATCTATCACCTCAACTTACCTGGATGCTCAGCGTGCACAGATCTGGGCAATAGTGTGCCGCTGGCGAACATGTGGATGACTCAGGAGCTCTCTTTTGACAAACGAGTAGCGGCATTCAAATCTAGTGTTTCAAAAAAAAAAAAAACCAAACCTAGTGTTTCTTTTATTTTCATTTTTCTTAACAATAACCAAGTAGCTTTTGAAGTCTGTAGAAACCATAAAATTCAACCTGTTAGAATTGGAGGAGGGAAAAAATTGTGAAAATAAAGATTTCCCAAAATTATAAGTTGTCCATTTTATGATTTAACGTGAGAAAAAGTAAAATATGACTATTGCAATTGGTTAAAAGAACAGATTACATCGAAGCATAGCTGAGGTTCTGCAGGAAAATGTGCGCAGAGCCCTCTGACATAGGACTTCCTCTCACTCCAGTGTCGCCACCGTTTCCCCCCTTCCTAAAACAAGAGGCCTACTGACCTCACTTTTTTCCAAAATGGCTATTTTTTAACAAATAAAATCGTATCTCATTCAAAATATTTTCTCCTATAGCTACATAATGACAACTCATTTACACGGAATATTAAACACAGTAAATTCAGCGAGAAAAAAAATTTCCCCAAATATACATGCGGGTCATTTGAGACCAAGCAGACAAAACAATTAACTAATTGATTCTTTTTTTCCTTTTCACTCAATTGTTTTTAGTCTTGGAAACACATAAGGAAAGCTTGGCTGAACACCAGTCATTCATTCTTCACGGCTACACTTAAGGATTCACCCTGCACAGAGTGTGCTGTAAAGGAATAAAGAAGTTTAAATTGACATTCCAAAAATGCTGTTCATGGTCACATTTTCAATGGAGGAAAAGATGTCTTGGATTCTATAAAACTTAGGGGAAAAGGATAGCTGAAAAATGGGATGAAATGGAGCTTGTCCATAGGATGAAAAAAGATGGTGGATTCAAACAAATATAACACAAGAATATAAAGATGCTTATGATAAATGAAAGAGGAAAAAAATCCATATGGTCAGTCATACCTGAATTATGCCCAGATATCTACTTCTTGATGTTCATTTAAATAACATAACACACTGAAGTATACCAGAGAGCTGAATAACCAGTTGGGTTCTACTCTGCTCTGAACCAGAGGTGCACAGTGGTTAGGGAAAAGCTCATTAGCACCATTCCCCTTCTTTGACAGAGTACAGCTCATAGCTTTTCACTTCCAAAGGAGAAAAAAAGAACCAGAGTTGTGAGGGTTTCCCTTCCTCCTTATCCCTAGATAAGTTTAAGGTTTAACCCTTACCCCATCCGAGGCTACAGTGTTTCCTTTCATTTCAAAGCATTGTATTGATGCTGATGAAAATAGAACCAAAATTTAAAAAGAAATTGTTCTGATAAGAAATATTTAATGTAAGCAAGTACTATAAGAACTCTGACCCAACAGCCAGTGTATACTGAAGTAGTTTGCTGCTGTTTACAGGAAATTATACAAAGCACAGTTGCTAGAACAGAAGGGAGAGGATATCTGGTCTAGTCAGAGCCTTTCAGGATAAAGAGATAATTTTCTATGTAAAATAAATAAGGATTCCCCTAAAGGAAGTAAAAATAAGACATAGTAATATACAGAGGGTGCCAAAATTTCTATACAAGTTTTTTAAAAGGAAAAACTGGATTAAAATTGTAATAACTCAAGTCACATTTAACTTCTGCAATCACAAGAGGTGCTCAGACATGACTGGTATCCATCTTCTGTTATAGTATATACTGAGTTTTACAATTTTAGTACAACTTTTTCCTTTCTTAAAATGTGTATACATATTTTTGGCACTCTCTGTATGTGCTTCATACACACAAAAAGCCAAGCCAATCAAAAGAACTCCTTGAACGTTAATTAAGAAATAATATAACCCCCTATTGTGCCATTTACAGTAGTTTATTCCTCTAAAAGAGAGAGAAGCTATATGCTACACTTATGACAGCAGTGACAAATTTTCTGAAAATCTGGCCACTTTAAAGAAAAAAAATCTTAAGATAATTACATCAGCATATAGACTCTGGAAAATTTCCTCTACGGTAATAAGGTCAGATGGACATTTCCTGTTTCACATTTCTAGTACACGTCGTCTTTTAGACAATAATAGTGTGAAACAATAGTTTGGCATGAGTTCAATGCACACTAAGAATTGCCCTGGCTCTTGAAGACTGGGATGAGTCAAGTGGCGAAGATGTCAATGACGACAAAAAGGCAGAGATGGTATCTGGGGAGTGGACGCCCCAGAGAAAAAGATTCAAGAAGCAGACTTATCTCAGACTTCAGGCTTGGATGTTTCTTCAGAGCTCTTATGTTAAAGGTTTACATTTCCACAGACAGCCATCATGCTTGTATCTGAACGGCCTGGCTTTTGGTTTGTTTGCAAGGAGAAATTGCAGCACAGAAATATAATGAGTTGGCAGTTCCTCTTAGGTTGTCAACCAGGACTGACCAACGCCTCCTCTGTTGCACCCCTCCCTCCTTTTGCTCCGATAGGCAGGTACGAAGGCTGCTTTGCCCCTCACTGAATCTTGCAAAGTCTGGGAAATCTTTACCCCAGCCCTGGACTCCACAGCTACTTCACACACCATAGGAGAAATCCACTCCATACTGGGTCCCTCATACATTTGTTCCATTTTCCATCTTTTCTGATGACAGTTTGGGACTCTCATCAAAATGACCTGTGTCTATGTAAGAACACAGGTACTTGGACCAGTCGTTTCTAATGCCACTCGGTTAGGGAAAGTTCCTGGAGAAAGCTTTCTGAAATAAGGCAGAGGGTGCCAAGCACCCAACACCGGGGCAAACATTCCACAGAGCAGAGCGACAGAGCTGGGCGGCGGGGCAGCATCGGAGATGAGAAGTTGCAAAGCAGAAGGAACAGCAACAGGGTGAAGGCGGAGGAGACTGGGGAGAGTTGCTTTTGTCTGGTGCCAGGGGGTTATTCCCAGAATGGGAGATCTGCAAGTCACCCTGCCCTGCCCTGACGTTCTGCTCCACTCTGCGAACGACCCATCACAAAGCCCTCCTGATTTTTTACTCCCAGGGAAGGGAAAAAAATAATGGCTGCTAAGGATTTTTTTTTTTTTTTGCTAAATTAATAAGGTCTTGCTTACTTTAGAAATATATAAATAATGCACGATGCCTACTTTAAAAATCAAAAATGGCATAAAAACTACAGAGAGGCCGGGCACAGTGGCTCAGTCCTGTAATCCTAGCACTCTGGGAAGCTGAGGCAGGTGGATTGACTGAGCTCATGGGCTCAAAAACAGCCTGAGCCAGAGGAGACCCAGTCTCTAAAAATAGCCCAGCCTCGTGGCAGGAGGCTGTAATCCCAGCTGCTCTGGAGGCTGAGGCAAGATAATGGCTTGAGTCCAAGAGTTTGAGGTTACTGTGAGGTATGACACCAGGGCACTCTCCCGAAAGTGAAACTCTGTCCCCCCCCCCAAAAAAATAGAAAAACTAGCCATGTATTATGCCCAGTGCCTGTAGTCTCAGCTACTCAGGAGGCTGAGGCAGAAAAATCTCTCCAGCCTAGGAGGTTGCTATGAGTTACAATGTCACGGCACTCTACCCAGGGTGACTGAGTGAGACTTTGGCTCAAAAAACCAAAATAAATAAAATAAAATAAGGGAAAACTATAGGGAAAAAGTAAAAGCCATCTTCAATTCTACCATCCAAAAATAAGAATTGTCTTAAGATTTTATTGAAAGCCTTCTAGATTATCTCCATGTATGCACATGCATATTCCTGGACACACAAACAATTTTTTTTTTTTTTGGAGACAGAGCCTCAAGCTGTCACCCTGGATAGAGTACTATGGCATCACAGCTCACAGCAACCTCCAATTCCTGGGCTCAAGCGAGTCTGCTGGGACCACAGGCACCCGCCACAACGCCAGGCCATTTTTTGTTTGCAGCTGTCATTGTTGTTTGGCGGGCCCTTGAACCCACCAGCTCAGGTGTACGTGGCTGGTGCCTTAGCCCACTGAGCCACAGGCGCTGAGCCACACACAAACAATTTTACACAAACAGGGCATGTTACAAAGGGCTTTAGGAACCTTCTGTTTTCATTTAATAGTATGTCATAGCCTTCTTTCCATTTCCATATATATAGATATGCGTAATCATTTTTAATAACTACATAATACTGAGGGGATATATCATAATTTATTTAATAAATCTCCCATTGAAGAAAATTGTTATTTTTATTATTTTGATTGCTGTTAAGAGTAGGAGATGAATATTTTGCATGTGTGTATATATGCTATTATGTGACCTTTTTCACCAATTGGATAGTATAGATTGTGCTTTTATTTGTATTATTAAAATCTTTAGTGAGGTTTAACATTTTGTAGGTCTTTTATATTTTTCAATAAATGGCTGTGTCCATCTTGTTCTCTTGGAATGTGTTTTTCTTATCAATTCATACGAGCTCTTACTGTGTTAGAGATATCAGCCTGCCCATCTTTCATGTCATTCATGTGTCACAAATGGGTTTTCCAGTTTGTCTTTGCCTTTTAAACTTAATGTTATAATGTATTTGCTGAAATGAAACCTTTACATTTTTACATAGAAAAATCTGTCAGTAATTTCTTTCTTTTTGGTTTGGCTATACTGATTTAATCTCCTACAATTCCTATCTCTAACCTAATTCAGATTGGTTACCATCTTTCATCCAGATACATATCACAGCCTTCATTGGTGTCCCAGTTCCCAGCCTCGGCCTCCTAGAAGGTACACACTGTACGGCGGTCAGCACGTTCACCACCAAATCCTAGGAGGTACACACCGTACAGCCGCCAGCATGTTCACCACCAAATGAAACTCTTGCCACTTTCCTCTGCCTGACACGGTTCAGTGATGTGTGTTCCAACACACATATCTATACAGCCAAGCCTATATGATGTGGCTCTTCACATAAAACAAAATAAAACTAAAAACAAAATCTAAGTACACAAAATATTCCTGAAGCATTACTTATGTGTTAAGACTTTTTGAGGAAAGAACATGTATTATTTTTATTTTTATGAAAAACAGATGTGTTAAGGGGCAGGATGTAAAATTCAGATGACTTTTTAAAATATACCAGAAAACCTCCAAGAAATATCCATATTTAGGTGAGAATGTTCGAAAGGCACAGATATGGAGAACTCAGTGCAAGCACCTTAACATGAGCCATAGGAAGGGTCTTGCCTTCAGCAAAATCCATTGCCTTTTTTTCCCTTCTGATCATATAGGTTTCCCAGGTCCCCTTAATGTTAGGCGTGACTACGTGATTGAATTCTGGCCTATGTAATGTGGAAGAAATTAAGAGGAACATATAATTTGTTCAGAATGAAAGGGGACACTATTGATTATTAGGCTGAGACTTCAGGCATAAACTGGGCCGTATAATCACCAAGGCAAGAAATGAAGTATGCCTCCCCCTATGGACTCAGGTCCAACTCTTCCCTCTCTCTCTTTTCTAGAAGCAGATGCAGAAGCTCTGGGAGTAGATTCAACGTCAAGGTTGAGCCACAGACTGGAATGCTTGAGCTAAACTGTCAGGGAACATGCACCCAAGCTCTGTCATTTTGAACCATCTTTCTTACAGTAGTTCTTATCCCAAGGGGTACATCACGGGCACACTGTGGCCTCTCCCTGGCTCTCCAGCCTCCCCTATTGTCACTCTTGAGCTGAAATGCAAACCAAACTGCTCATACCTTTTAAAAGGCCTATTTGTCTGTCAGTTTCTCCCATTCGCCAAAGGAGCACTTTGATGACAAAAACTTAATGATCTCTGTAGCACTTATTAGCTGGCGTACATGTATAATAGATTTCATAGGTATCTGCTGAATGAAGGGATAACTCATTAAATGAAAAGCAAATCTTTCAACAGGACTTATTTCATGTCTAGAACTAAAAATAACCAGGACTATATTATCACAGGGAAGATCTTATATCTGCAGACAAAAATTCAAGTTCAAGATCTTAGAAAAATAAGCTACATATTTTAGTAGTCCTAAAATAGGAATGCAAAAGATTCTTCCCCTTTGCCATATTGTTTCTTTCTTGTCACCTCTTTCCCAGCCCGTTTACAAGCACATACATGCGCACACTTGCTCACTTCCTCAGGGAATATTGGGTTTAATTAACAATAGAAGAATAAATTTGAAGAAAAAGAAAGAATTAAGATTGTAAGTTCAGATCGCAATGTTGGACCATAATCCCCATATAAGGTGCTTTGACTTAGCTGCAGGATTTAGCTCTCCTGCTTCCCGAGATGATTATAAGTAGATGTATAATTGGCAACGATGCACCCGAGAGCATGTTATCTACTTAAGAAAGGGGCTTTGCTGTGTGATTTTCATTAACAGTAATGGTAGTTCAGCTGCACACACAGAAAATAGCATCCTCTCTGCTCTAAGAAAAAGAGGGGCTTTCATCACCTAGATTATGAAATATTGATTAATTTGTGTATGCTCAGATGTCTACGTAAAAATGGAATCATTCAATCTGTCACTCCTTCCCCCTCATCCACATATAAACACACAATGGCAGTCCAGAAAAGAACAAAAGGGGGGTGGGAACCAGGACGGAGGGAGAGGATAGAGAAAGAAAAAGGCTGCAAATAAAATATGTCAAATTTGCCTGCAGAGGGACATGCCGCACCCACACACAATCACACACACACACACACACACAACATTCACTGGCCTAATTGATGCGGCTTTGCTTTCATGCCAGATATTAGGGAAATGTTAATTAGGGAGAAATCTCATTAATCCATCTCTCAGTTCATTAATTATGCATCCATGCCAAATTTTGGTCAGCCTGCCGTAAGATAATTCTGTTCGAATAAAGATCCAATGTTGCACATTACACAATCGTTATGGAGCCTTCCTGATTCTGGGATGGTATTCAGGACCTACTCAATTCCCAAGTGGTGGATATTTGTGTTCCCTACTAAGTATTCTGCGATTAGGGAAAGTCCTTTAAGCTGGCTGCAATTGTTTCTCAGCTAATACTTCATTCATCTCTGTCACAGGCACATTAAGAATTCTATTCAGCCAGAGAAAAAGCAACACTACACTGCAAATGTTCTTAATGCCACTGAATTGTACACTGAAATATGGTTAATATGGTAAATTGGTAAATTTCATGGGATGCACATTTACTACAATAAAAAAGAAAACAAGTACTTTTATAAAGCAGATGAGCATATCTATACACTTTTGGAAAAGTTAAATTATATGCTGACTATAAAAGTGAAAAAAGAATATGAACGTTCTCAGTCTCAAAAGACCTCAGAATATATTTCTTTTCATGTAAAGAAAGATATTATGAGATGAACCTTGGAGCCCTGACAATCACTGTTTGTAATGTGCTGTTTACAAAAGGGTCTGGGGAAAGCAAGGATATGTGGATGGCCCTCTCAACAAATAGTAACTGAGCATCCAGAAAAGTCTTAGCACTGTAGTAATTAATTTGGAGCTACCTACGTTTAATTTTCCCCTTTCTCCTACTATAGTATTCCTATGTCCCTGGCTTATTTCTTCATCACTAACTTGATGTCACGGCTCCCTCTGACCCAAGTACAAGTAAGGATTGAAAGATGTACCAGAGTAGTTGGGTACTCTGAACTACTTCAGAGTAGTTGAAGTAGTTGGCACCTGAATGTTAGGGGTTGCTTCTACTGGTGATGGATTTTCCTTTTCTTCATTGAGTAAGTCTCACTTTTGAGAAGTCCTTCAGTTCCACAAAGCACTACCCAATGACTACTGTGATAGTCAGTCACACTATCAGAAGGGACATAGTACATGTCAACTGAGTCAGTTACTTTTTCCCAACCTTTCCATCAAATGTCATCATACCCTCCCGTCACAGTGCAAATTGATTGACCTTGCAGTTTGGAAGGTAGTTTTTCATGTAATACCACATAACCAAAATTATTTTCAACAGTTGTGTAATATTGATTTGAGACAAAATTCTGATCAATAGATAAATTTTTCAAAATGAAATTTGAAGTAAAGAAAAAGAGGAAAAGATATGGTAAAGCCTTTGTTAATAAATATTTCATTATTTGTCTATTTTTTGCCATGTAAATATTATTAATTGGTGTGTTTATTTAAATAAAAATAAACCATTTATACAACAAGGAAAGCTACACACTGTTAAATTCCTTTAGTCATTTTTCCTTATGCTTTCTTCTTTTAAATTCTTAATTTTATCTAGATTTATTTAGTCAATATCCTGAATTACTGAAGCTAATTTCGTCACTGTATCTTCAATTGTTTCCATATTTGTTCAACCGTCCCTTCTCCAGGAAAGGGATGTGTTGGATTAGACCCACCTGCAAGAGATCAAGGAAGATAGGAGGGCTTCTTGCTGGTTGTATTTAACGTCAGAACAAAAGAAAATGCATACACAGCTCTATAGTATGTGGAATGAGAGGAAAGCATCAAAGGTTATTGAAGGTGATGCTGCTATGGGAAGAACCGCTAAGTGTTCAAATGCTCAACCAAACAAAGAGGATCTCATGGCTAATGAGAATCTTGCTGGGAAACCAAGTACCAAAGAACAAAACCCTAAAGCCGGGTAGGCTGCACTTTGCATGTTTCTTGGCATCACATCCTGTGCGCAGATAGGATTTGTCTCACAAGTAGATCAAGAGATTTGGGACAAATAGTGTTCAAATGCTGTCCACAGAACAAATAGCATCTCAGCAGGGCATCAAGTCAACCCTATGAGGTAGATGTGCATGGTATCCACCTTTACCAGATGTAACAAACCAGGATGGGACAGAAGAAAGTGACATCACTGTAGGAACAGCTCTGGACTTGGCTTCCACGCATCTGGCTACCAGGGAGCAGCCAGTTTCTCATGAGGTCCCAGCAGAAAGGCCAGGGGAAGGGCTGGTCAAGGGTGAGACCTGCTCAAGTGGCCCACAGACAGATCTCCAAATTATTATTTGATAAAACACTACTGAGTGGTTTTGGAAATATAACTCAGAAGCGATTCTAAGAGTTTATGCAAATTTTTATTAAAAAATACAACCCCCCTTATTTTTATACCATCTACTTCCATATTTGAATAAGACTTCCCAGGATATGTATCTATGAAAACAAATGCCAGGCACAGGATGAATGCTGAACCCATCTCATTCCAGTAATAAGTAATAATTATTCATGATTATTCATGATTACATACACAAACTAATTATAAAACAAAACAAAAGCCCCAAAACAAAAAGAACAAGCATCAGAATTTTTTTTAAGTAGAAAAGCCCAGTTTACCTCGCCTTTATTGCACAATGAGGTACATTTCTCATGAAAGTACATTTAATTTTTAAGCTTTATAACTGTGAAATATTATAACTCATGTGCCATTCAGACCAAATATATACTAATAATAATTGTAATAGTGATTCACTTCAGAAGAAGTTTAGGCCTCATGATCAGAGGAAATTTTTTAAATTTTTGATTTTCATTTATGTAAACATTTTTGTGGAAATGGAACGTGATAGGGCCATCAATTAACTCAAATGCAAACATATTTTACAATAGCATTGAACTCCACAGTGAAGTGAAATGGAAATCTAAGTTTAAGGGGGAAATTGAAAGAAATAACCATTAAAGACAGCCTAATACAAAAGAAAAATTTATTTTTTTAAATGGATTGTGGAGGGTATTAAATTGATGTAATATTTAGATTATATAAGTTACTGCTTAAAAAGTGATATAAGAGTTTTATTTTTAAGTAAAATATTTATAGCATGAGAAGAATTATATCTTGTGCAACTATTTGAACTTACAATAAATGTTTTCAGCTGTGGTTACAGGGCAACACACGAAGTTTTTCAAAGTTCTGCTAGGCTCTATGGGAGTAGGAAAGTTTAAAGACCTCTATGCTTAGGGACACATCACTCTATCTAGTGTTTGTGCAAGAAGCATAGATACTTCTAAAACTATCTCTAAAATCTACTGAAGAAAGCAGGAGACAGTACCTTGAGAATATGAAATCAGTTCATCCTTAAAGCAAACACGACCAACTGTGATATTCATATTTGGGTTAAAATGCCCGCAATTATCCATGGGAAATTCTTCTGCTACTACATCTTAAACCCTACTGGCCAACTCATCATGCGTATCAGGCAAGAAATAAGAACAAGAGAGGACGGCGCCTGTGGCTAAAAGGAGTAGAGCGCCAGCCCCGTTTGCTAGAGGTGGCGGGTTCAAACCCAGCCCAAGCCAAAAACTTCAAAACATGGGAAGCTGATATAAAGTAATCACACAATTTTGTGTGATTCGTAGTGTCAAGGAACACACATACATATGATCATATGATTCTTGTCCTCCAACATAACCCACCTGGCTGAGCTTGGGATTATATCATGGTTTTCCAGGAGTTGCCCTTAATGACTAGTTAGGAAGTTACTTACCCTGATGGAATGTCATAGACCTAAATAAAAAGCCTTGTCATTGTACACAGGAACAACATATCGAATAGGAAATGACAATCTCTCCATGCATTTCAATTTATCTTAGGGGCAGATTGGGAGTTAAAATTCAATTCAATTTTATTAAAAAATTCAGGGGAAAAAAGTCGTTGAAAACAACTTTGCTGGGGCTATCAGAATGTGGAGTTCTGTTGGTCCTAAAAGTCCTCGGGAAAAGTTTTACAATCTAAACACACTGGAACTCCCTAGTGTAAAACCCTGTAAGCAAAATTATGGGAAAAGTCAATGTCGTATCAGCACCACACAATTGCCCTGCAAAAGAATGAAAAGAAGGAAATGTTGTTCTGGATAGCTTGCCAAGGCTAAAGAAAAGTAGAACAGTTGCTGAAGACGAATTAGTTGTGAGTAACAAAAGGGTGTATTCTAATTTGCATTTCCTACTTCAATTTTGAAACAGGTAATTATCTTCAAACTTAGGGTAAATGGGGCAGCATTAGAGAAAAATAGAGGGGAAAAAAAAGAGAGCTGGAGGGACGGAGGGAGGGAAAAAGACAGATAACTGTGAGAAATGCAATTTAATTTTTAGACTTTTCTTAGTCAACACAGCTTATAACCTATGATGGGTGTACAATGCCATTTTCCCTTTTCAATATTTGGGGTGAGATAAAGATTAGGGTAAGCGTAAGAACCATAGGCCTGGGTACCCCCACAGGAAATACATGATTGACAGTGCATCTCTTAGGCCATTGTCAGTCACCCACTTTAATTTTATTTATTTATTTATTTTTTCAGTTTTTGGCTGGGGATGGGTTTGAACCCACCACCTCCAGCATATGGGGCAGGCGACCTGCTCTTTAGAGCCACAGGTGCTGCCCCGCCCACTTTCATCTTTGTTTGAGCAATTCAACTTCTTGCATATTTGTCATCGATAGGGTACTCATGGCAAGAATTTTTAAGTAAAGTTACTGACAATTTAGTATAAGGCATTAGTTTCTGAATTTTGTGAGTATAATAACTTTTAAGCTTATTATGAAAAAAAATTTCTAAAAAGATAAAGTTAGAGCCTGTAAGTCTCCATGTACCCATCACCCAGCCTTAATAATTGTCAACTCATGACCCATCTTATTTTACATGTGCGTTCCACACTTTTTCCACTCCAGAAGCAAAATCTAAGATAAATTCTGAAGCAAATATAAGATAAAAGATGATTTATTCTGTTCTTAATATTAAACATTTGTAGCCCCTCTTCATCACATTACATTGGCTGCATTTTTAATAATACTCTATTAAGAAAATGCACGTGAGCATATTGAGGATTGACCTCTGCCCCCTTCTTTGCTGTGACTGTGTGCCACCCTCCCCAGCCCAGGGTCTGTCGCCCCTGCCTGTGGGATGGCTGGAGAAATAAAAATAGCTGCCAGCATCACTTAGAAATATGCTCAGTGAATAACCCCTTCATATAAACTCTCAACACAAATACTGCTTCTACTGATTTATTTCTCAGAAAAGTCTATTTGTTATAGATTTACCAGCAAATTGGAAAAGATAGAATTTCCACAGAAATTTTTTTCTCTTTTCTCTTTTTCTTTTTTCTGTTTCGTCACCAAACTGATATTTTTTGTTTGCAAAAATAGAATAAAGAGCTAACACAGGACCCTGCTTTCTAAAAGTTATTACTCCCTAACATCTCTTTAGAGGGGTTGGTGACACTGACATTACTTATGGGGAAAAAGAAAATCCAGATCCTTGTGAGCTGGACATCTGTGCACAATGCAGCTTGAGAGCTGGCATGCTAGTTGGCAGTCCCTCCAAGGAACTCGGGGACAAATGAGCAAAGACTGTGTTCACACACACTTGGAAATGACAATTCCATACCAGAGGCCCAGGCCTGAGAAAACTGCCTTGGTACTCCCTGTACGTTTTCTTTAAGCAAAAGACTAATATTCAATATCATGAAGCCAGGATGTTGCTTATGTATGAAATTCACTTTCGTAGGAAGAAAGAAAAACAAAAGACTTTTTCTTCGTATGAGACAGGTAAATGTTTTCAGTATTCTTGGGAAAGAGGCACTAAAAATAATTCATTTCTGATTTCTGCCCAATGCACATGTACGTTCTGATTAACACTAATGGGATTCAGACATTGGAAAAAGAATGCACTCAATCTCAGGATTATAAATATCATTCAGAAACTTTTGTGATTGGAGTTTACTGGTATGCATTTAATCCAAGTCAATTTAAACCCTTAAACTTTTAGGTTTAAAAGAACAGAATTATCTCCATTAAATCATATTTGACATTGTTTGTGTAAAGGGGAAAATATAGCGGTGTTATCTTTGCATTTTATTAGAGAAAGGGCAATCATCTCCAAATGAAATCTTCTTTCTCTGATTTCAAGGAATATCCTATTTTGTAATTACATATGAAAAAAGATGTCGTCCTTTGAAGATTCCAATTTTGGCTTTAGTTTTCTAAACATGTCCATTATGGAGCTGAGCAAACAGAATATATAAGATAATGAAATCTTTCTTACATAATACAATGTTTTTCTAAGCTATGGTTCAAACATGAAATAAGCCAATCTAGTTTTCTACCAGGGAAATTATTATCTGCTTTATATGTACCGTATTAATTAGATTAGGCCCAAATCCTAGTAGTTTGCATAATTGTATTTAATTTGCCAGAAGGGGTCATATTGTAGTATTGGAACTCTGCTAAAAAAAAAATACTGTTTAGTCAACAAAAGCATATCATGTTGTAAAGAAAGTGTAATTTTAGAATAATAAAATGTAGTCTTCTCTTCCAAGGCCCAAAGTTTTATATTTGAATAGTAAAAACTCCAGAAATGCACCTGGTTAAATATTTATAATCATGAAATATGGCTAAACATTAGTTAGAAGATTATTTATTTCATCACCTTCCAGTTTAGTCTCATTTCCTTAAGTGTATTTTCTGGTCACTTAGCTACAATGTCATTAAAATGTAAAATATCAGACACTGAACTTTTGTCCATTATAAAATGTCTTTCTTGTTACATTTCCTCCTCCGGGGGTTGATATGCTTGCTTTTTATTAAATAAAAAATGTCACTCCTTTTCTCTGCCTCTTAGAATACTGAACTTTATTAACAAAATTTCTATATAAAGAAATCAACTCATTGAAAACACAGCAAAAAGAATCACCAAAATTTTGGAAAAAGAAAAAAGCATGGCGTACAGGAATCCCAAGATGTTTTTGTGAACAACAAATCTTCCAGATTCCACCAGAGGGTACTTTCCTCTCAGGCAAAAGGTGCTCGAGCCAACTTGGTAATATTTGGTATTCTGTGACTTTGGCCTACCCCAAGACTCTCAGGTATTCTTCTAGCCAGCCCGAAAATCATGCTGGTTGTAAAGATCCAGGTCACCCTGAAATTCTGAATTTCAATAAGTTTGGCGCAGCTCTGGGTTAGCCCTTGGCCACTCCAATCCTTTTCTAAAGCAGTGGCAGTCAAACTGGCATTATTATAAGAATTACCTAGGACACTGTTGATAAAATGCAAATTTCCAGAGAACCAACCCAGATTTATGGAATTGAAATCTCGTAATGCAGAGGTAGGATGGAGGTACAGGTGGGTTAAGGCAAAGTCGGAAATTAGCATTTTTTAAAAGATTCCCCCAAAGATTTATTTTTTTTCTTTTTATTAAGACCTAAACCTAGATCATGAATACATTTATGCATTTGTGGGGCACAATGTGTTGATTTTTTATACAATTTGCAATGCTTACATCAAACTAATTAATATAGCTTTCACCCCACTTGCTTAATTATTATGTTAAGACATTTATGTTCTATACTTGATAGATTTGAATTGTTCCCTTGCAAGTTGCTCCATAGGTGTGGTCCCCCCATTTACCCTCCCTCTATCAGGCCGCCCCCTCCCCTCCCATCCCTTTCCTCTTTCTTCCTTCATCCTGGGCTATAGTTGTGATTTATCTTTCACAAGAAAGTGTGAGTAATTATAAATTGGTTTCATAGAAGTACTGATTTTTTAAATGGTATTATTGAGATATTATTAATATGCCATAAAGATTTGTCCATTTAAAGTGTACCATTCAATGGTTTTTAGTATATCACAGACAAAATGGACTTTTGTATACCCACAGTACATCACACTGTTGATTTTGAACATATTTGTTCTTTCTTCTTTAGCTATTACTTTTTTGTACCTCCACCACCCATCTCTAAGCAACCATTTCTGTCTCTACAGATTTCCCTGTTTGGAACTTTCATATGAACGGGATCATACATTATGTGGTCTTTAACTGGCTTCTTTCACTGAGCATGTTTGAAGTTCATCCAAGTTGTAGCACATATTAGTCCAAGTACTTCATTTCTTTTGTGAACAATAATATTTCATTATATGAATACACCACATTTTACTCTTCCATCTGTTGAAGGGCATTTGGGCACCCAAAGCATTAGCTGTATTTGCTAACTTTAAATAGAGCAAGACCAAGTGTTGATCCCAGGGAAGTTTCTGGCTCTTGGAGACCCTTTACTGCAGGAGGGGATGAGAGGCATGGCTGGAAAAGCAGGGCTTGGGATGCAGTTCTGGCTCTGAACTTCTTAATGCCCTGGGTAGGGTCTTTAATTCTCTCCACCTCCATTTCCTCATTTGCAAAATGGGAACAGTGATCTCTACTTCTTAGAGTTGTGGTGAAGATATGAGAGACAATCAAAGTACCTAAAGTAATTGCCTGGCACACAGGTATTGTATACATGAAAACGATTATTCCTGTTCTTATTTTCCTTGTCAAATTAAGACAAAACAACCACTTACATATAGAATTATAGAAGTCAGATAATTTCCATCTAGAAAATAATGCATTTGTAGTAAATAATATATAAAATATGTATACTGAATACATATAACATATATAAAATAAGACTTTTCAGGTTATAAGAGAACAAAGGACAGATTAGAAAGTGCAAATACTTCACTTTTTTGAACTAATGTCAAGCAATAAGTGAAAGTCCACTTTTTCATTTGGGAAAAAACATTGCCTCAAGTGAAGATTACAAACAGATTTTTTTTTGTTCTATTGCATTTTCAAAGTCTCCATAGTCTGTATACTCTGGAAATCTCCTGAACTTTCTATCTATATTGGTGTATGTGTGTTTTATGTGTTCACACACATACACTCACACTCATTATAATTAATACTTATTAAGCCCTTGACACGTTCCAGGCCATGTACCTTATAAACACTAATACACTTCTTCCAACAACCTTCCATGGTCAGCTAGCGTAATTGAAACTTAGTGTAGTTAAGAATCTTACTCAGAGTCCTAGGGCAAGTGAGTAGCAGAATCCAAGCTCTTAACCAGAGTCCTAGGGCAAGTGAGTAGCAGAACCCAAGCTCTTAACCATGGAGCTTGGAATGGTCTTTCTTCTAAGTTTCTATATATAATAGTGGAAAAGAGATTGTTCATGAACTACAGAATGATATGTCTGCATCTTGAAGAACCTTTTGGTGGTCACTAGGAAAATCTTCTTAATTTACAGATGAAAAGACAAAAAGTCAGGTATTGAAGTGGCTAGCCTCATATGGGTAGCTCTAATCTGCTGTCTTCCAACCTAGTCTCTTTTCATCACACTACAGTGTCTGGGCACCGAGCTCTAATTTTAAGTTTTAAAAGCAATGTAGTATGAGAATGCCAAACGTGCTCGGGATATTTGTGCTATTATTGCCTCTGCCTCAAGATTTCTTACTGCATTCTTGTACTGGAACCCCCTGCCCATTCCTAAGACTAACATCAAGTATAAGCTCTCCTATGGAAATTCCTTTCCTTTTATAAAGCTTAGTCCTGGGTTGTTTTTCTTTTCTTTTCTTTTTTTTTTTTTGTTGAGACAGAGTCTCACTTTGCCACCCTCGATAGAGTGCTATGGCGTCATAGCTCACAGCAACCTCAAACTCTTGGGCTCAAGAGGCCCTCTTGCCTCAGCCTCCCAAGTAGCTGGGACTACAGGCACCCACCCACCACCCGGCTATTGTTAGAGATGGGGTCTTGCTCCTGCTCAGGCTGGTCTTGAACTCCTGAGCTCAGGCAATCTGCCTGCTTTGGCCTCCCAGAATGCTGGGATGACAGGCATGAGCCACCATGCCTGGCCAGTCCTTGATCTTTTTGTTGTTATCATTCCTGGAGTATGTTGAGGTACCTGGCACACTCTATGCCATTGTAGAAGACCAACTCCCCCAAAAAGCATCACTGTGACCTGCCCTGGTTTTCACATGAAGCTTTGTGGTGACCCCTGGTAACACTGAAACTGTACGGGTGCAGGAAGGTCAGGCAGTGGGCTTCACAGCCAGATCAATCAGAGCAATTCTGTTTTATGTGTATCTGCTGGGCTTGTTTTCCTTTCAATTTTTATCTGTTAAGTTTATTATTATTTCAAAAATAAGATTCTTGATAGGAAAGAACAATTTTGGAAAGCGCTGGTATTACAGAAAGACCATGAGCTTCAGAGAGAGGCTGCAGTCTAAATCCCAGTTGTGAGGGGTAAATAAAGTGTGTATAATAGCACAGTGCTTGGCACGTAAAAGCCCAATAAATTAATACCATTCCCTTTCCATGGTAATTATTTATTTCTCTGATGCAATTTGAAGGATATTTATGCCCTTTATACTTAGCCCAGGGCCCAGATCAAAATAAGAACCTAGTGCAAGTTCACTGAATGGTAGCAAATGTGATGGGCTAGCAGAATGAAATTAGGGTCACTTTTGAGTTTAGAAGTGGATAATAAAGATCCTCGAAGAGCCTTGGAAGGTTTTGAAAGGTAGAGGTACAATAATATTTATGTTCTGGCAAGTAGATAATCCTTGATTCTTAATAGAAGGTGCTAGAGTATAGTTTGGCTTAGCGATTAAGAGTGTAGAATCTGAGTTTATATCACAGTTCCATCACTTATTAGCTATATGGCTCTCTTGTCTGTAAAAGAAGTTTAATAATAGCACTTATACAGATTAAAATGAGTTAAAATACATAAAGCAGTTAGAACAATATCTGGCCCATGGTAAGTAGCATGTATTATAGTAATGACAGCAGAAAGGTTTGTTATTATCATGATAACATGCTTCCTTTAAAGGGAGGTTATGGAATCATTTGGGGTATGTAATGGAGGATTCAGAATTATCTAGGATTCTTCTATAAACTTAACAAAACCTTGAGTTAAAAAGCACCACCAGCACTGTTACGGAAGAAGGGTATTGGATTCCTCACATCTGTTAGGACAAGTGAAAAGCTGAGAATTTCCACTGTCCTGATTACATGGAGTAGTGAGGAGTCACTGGGAGCAGAGAGATGAATTACAAGGCTACCTTAATAGTCCAGTCATTTAAATCAATTGTGCAGAACCCAGTAAAAAATGGCCAACCAGAGAAGTCTGGGTTAGAAATATCTGGATTAAACCAGATCCGCATTGGAGCCCTAAAAGTAACTTTGAGCCCCTAGAGAGGTCTTGGAACAAGCCTGCTCTAGGGTTTCAATTTTCCAGGAAGGCTACAAGTTTTAGAGTAATGCTTTAGTTCAACTTGAACAATTAGTACAGTTTGTAAAATCCAGATATTAGACCATGAGGTCTGGAACAGGAAGCTCTTGAAATTGGTTGGCATAATTCCCTTATTAGAAGAGGCCAAGAGACTTTCTTACACCAGATAACACTGCCAGCGTGCCATGTTCCGTGATGGGATCTTTCTCAATGGGCTTGACATATACTCTGCAAATTAGTTAGTATGCCATTAAAGAGCTATAAGCCACCTGCAGGGACAATATCTGGGAGAGATTGTGCTGAAAAAAAGAAATGTGTTAAGTATTGTTCTCTCCTAGAATTCTCTCTCCCCTCTGACCCTCGTGTAGTACATGAAATAATGTCCTCCACAGATGTCCACGTCCTAATCTTCAGAACTTGTGTCACCTTATATGGCAAAAGACAATTTACAGATGTGATTAAAGTTATGAACCTTGAGATTGGGAGATTATCCAGGCAGATTATCCTGGGTAACCCAGGTGAGCCCAATCTAACCACATGAGTCTTAAAAAGCAGAGAGCTTCTTCCTGCTGTGGTTAGAAAGAGATGCAACAAAGACTCAACCCATCACTGCTGGCTTTTAAGACAGAAGAAGGGGGCCCTGAGTCAAGGAACTTAGTGGCTTTTAGAATCCAGGAAAGGCCCTCAGTTCACAGCCAGGAAAAAAAATAGGGCTGCAGTCCTCCAAGCACACAGAACTGAATTCTGTCAACACCTGATTAAGCAAGAAAGTGATTGCTCTGCTGTCACTTTGAGTTTAGCCTCGTAAAACCCAAACTGAACTTCTGGTCTACCGAACTGTAAAATAGGAAATTTGGGACCAAGCATAACAGCTCATACCTGTAATCCTAGCACTCTGGGAGGCCAAGGTGGGTGGATTGCTTGAGATCAGGAGTTCAAGAGCAGCCTGAGCAAGAGCAAGCTCCATCTGTACTAAAAGTGTAGGGCGTGGTGGCACACACCTGTAGTCCCAGATCCTCTGGCAGCTGAGGCAGGAGGATACTTGAGCCCAGGAGTTTGAGGTTGCCGTGAGCTGTGATCGTGCCATTGAACTCTGGGGTGACAGAGCAAGACTATGTGCCAAATAAATAAATATAAATGTACATTGTTTTAAACCTCTACATTTGTGATAATTTTATGCCACTAAATTTGTGATAATGTTTTACAGCAGAAATTGTAAAGTGTAATTGAAAAGCTAACATTTCATGTTACTAAAATGTAGTATAAAAATTATTTTCAATGGACTGTGGAAAACACAAAAATGCAATTCAAAACTAGTTATTTTAAATTAAATATTAATCTTGTATTGCTACCGTGTGGCTCATATTCATTTCAATTAGCTGAAGGCACCATGGGGAGCTTTGAACTATTGTAAAATAGATTCCTCCTGTTTCATAGAAGACACTCATACAATGTGGATGAGTGCTTGCCTCTGAACATTTAGTATCCAGAAAGGTAGCTGAACAAACAGCCAAATGTTTGAGAAATAGGATTGACCTAAAAGGATTCATTACAAGTGGGATTGTTATAATTAAATATTAAGTTGCTAAACTATGCATAGTCTTGGGCAAAAACACTGGTAATTTCCTGATTTTTTTGACCAGGAATGTCAAACACATAGAAATACTATACCAAGTTGAGGAAAATAACAGTTTTAATGTGTGTGAAGCTATGGTCGGAATGTTTATGCTTCTCCAAAATTCATAGGTTGAAACCTAACCCCCAAGGTGATGGTATTGGTATGTGGAGCCTTTGGGAGATGATCTGGCCTCCTGAGTGAGTTTAGCAAGGGAACCTGATGGCTCCTGCCAGCTCTTCCACCCCTGGAGAATGCAGCAGCCTCCACCAGACACCCAATCTGCTGGCACCTTGAGCTTAGGTTCCCAGTCTCCAGACTCATGGGCAATAAACTTCTGTTGTTTATAAATTGCCCAGTCTAAGATGTATTGTTTTAGAAGCCCAAGTGGACTAAGACATATGAAGAAATTGATTTTAAAAGTTATGCTCAGGCTCCCACCTGTAATCCCAGCACTTTGGGAGGCTGTGGCAGGTGGATTGCTTGAACTCAGGAGTTCAAGACCAGCCTGAGCAAAAGTAAGACTCTGTCTCTACTTAAAAACAGAAAACCATCCAGGCATTATGGCATGCACCTGTAGTCCCAGCTACTTGGTAGGATTGCTAAAGCCCAAAGAGTTTGAGATTGCTATGAGCTATGATGCCACGGCACTCTACCCAGGGTGACAGAGTGAGACTCTGTCTCACACACACACACAAATATATATATATATATGCTTGGGCATTTCACAGGATTGGAATGTTTTACTTCAAATGTTTCAAGTTCCTATTAATCTTCCTTACTAGTATCTCACACGCCTCTGGACTATCCCTTATAAGATAAACTGTATGCTCCTATTTATTATTGGTGGATAAAACGTAACAGCTATGATTTTTAGCACAATTGACTGTTCAGAGATTAGACTTAGAAACGTTCTTCTATAGAAGATTTTCTTATAATAGCATTTGTTGCAACCAAATTTGCACTGTAATATTCATTAAGTTTCATAATACCCAGCATCTGGTTACAATTCTCTCGTTTCAAAACGTTTACATTCCATACAGAATTCCATCTATTTTTTGTAAGTATTTCATCATGGATTGATCTCTGCATAAGCTTATTGTTTGATCATAGTTTTCTTTTTTTTGAGACAGAGCCTCAAGCTGTCACCCTGGATAGAGTGCTCTGGCATCACAGCTCACAGCAACCTCCAATTCCTGGGCTCAAGCGAGTCTCCTGCCTCCGCCTCCCAAGTAGCTGGGACTA
>CAUYON010020735.1:0-32368 GCA_963573935.1 Arctocebus calabarensis
CGGGCGCCTGTGGTCCCAGCTACTTGGGAGGCAGAGACAGGAGACTCGCTTGAGCCCAGGAATTGGAGGTTGCTGTGAGCTGTGATGCCACAGCACTCTATCCAGGGTGACAGCTTGAGGCTCTGTCTCAAAAAAAAAAAAGATACTTAGTTCACAATTAAAAGGCATAAGGCAGTCCTAAGAGACGTTATTAAGAACACAGACAAAGTGTCAGCCTATCAACGACCTGACACGTGGCCTTTACGAAACGACATGGAGGTCATCCGTCAGCGTCCAGCGTGGCCCCTGCGATCGTCCCGGCTGCCCCTGTGCACTGCAGGCCCCACCCCCAAGTCCTGTTGTCCCCAGCCCAGAGGACATGCTCGGTGCAAGGGCACGCGCTGAGGGACGCTGCTGTGACAGAGGGGGCCCTGTCAGCTGCGTCCCCAGCCTCCCAGGCCAAGATCTTACGAAGCGGACCCGGCCAGGGACAAGGGGACCCAGAGCCTGCTCGTTGCCCCGCCCCAATTCTCAAAGGGTCCAACCCCTGCAGCCAGCTCGGCCTGGCCAATGAGGTGGCCATGAGGGCGCTCGTGGGCCGCCCGCCCTCCGAGACAGCCGTACGGGAGAAGCCCGAGCGCCGACCATGGGTCCGGCGAGCGCCGAGGCTGCGCCGCCGCCGTTCGTGCGAGTCGCCCCCTCGCTCTTTCTCGGGAACGCGCGGGCCGCGAGAGCGACGGAGCTGCTGGCGCGCGCGGGCGTCACACTGTGCGTGAACGTCTCACGCCAACAGCCCGGCCCGCGCGCTCCTGGCGTGACCGAGCTGCGCGTGCCCGTGTTCGACGACCCAGCCGAGGACCTCCTGGCGTACCTGGAGCCCACCTGCGCCGCCATGGAGGCCGAGGTGCGCGCCGGCGGCGCCTGCCTGGTCTACTGCAAGAACGGCCGCAGCCGCTCGGCCGCCGTCTGCACCGCCTACCTTATGCGCCACCAAGGCCTCAGTCTGGAGAGAGCCTTCCAGGTGGGGCGGGCCCTGCAGGTGTGGGAGCCTCTGCAAGGGGCGGACCCTCTGGTGGGCGGGGCCTCCTCTGGTGGGCGGGGCTTCGGGACTGGGAGCAATGCTTCCGGGTTGGGCGGAGCCTTAGCGGCCTTCAGGACTATTAAATTAACTTCCTGTTTGCAGATGGTGAAGAGCGCCCGCCCAGTAGCTGAGCCCAATGCAGGTTTCTGGTCTCAGCTCCAGAAGTATGAGGCGGCCCTCCAGGCTCAGTCCTGCTTGCCCAGAGAGCCCTTGGGGACAGCTCTTCCCAGCGGCAGCAAAGCCTCCCAGCCCTAGGGGTGATCCCTGACTGCTAAAGCAGAGCAAATGGCAGGACCTGCGGCCCCGGTAAAGAAAAGGTGGGAAGGGTGTTGGTGCTCTGATATGAGGCTGGTCGCTCCCCTCCTTCCTCAGTCTTACACAGAGTTTTCATGTTTCCCTTCAATTAGCCTCATCTTCCTGAATTGAAGCCCAAGCCTCTGTACCCTCTTGGTGGGGCAGAGGTGTGGGAGGGCCCATGCCCGGGACACATACTATCCCTCCCTCTGGTCTACCTGTTTACTGGGCTTTGGTCAGGAAGATCTAAACCACTCGAAGTTAATGTGACCGGATGCAAGGAGATGGAGGCAGGAGATCAGTGTCACAGGAGCCCACCACCCGGATCTGAGCTGCCAGCTCAACCTTCTGCCAAGCCACAGCACATCTCCTGCCTCCCGCCTCCCACACCTCTCACTGGTCCCGTCGCCTAAAGGGGGTGCAGGCCTGCAGGGCTGAGACTGGCAGCTGCTGTGAGAAGCAGGGGAACTGCAGCCTGTGCTGACAGACTATCCAGCCTGGGCACTATTGGGGCCTCACAGTCTATACCAGCCACCCACCTTGACCTCTCTGCTTTAGTCACTTTCATAGCCACTGTCAAGCCAGCAATGGACTGGTCCTCTCCCAGTGTGGAGGATCCCGTAAGCTGTCACCAGGACATCTCAGAATACTGATTCCTCTTACATTCAGACAGAACCTCCTGGACATTTTAGGGCCTTAAGACTATCCTAGAAAACTAATCACCGTCAACACTTCTTAAGTGAGAAATTAGGGAAAGAGAAAAGGAAAATGTGGGTAATATATACAATTACAAAGTACTATCGGTTAACTTATACAAATATATATTAACTATATTCTAAACACAGTAATGAATAAACACTGTGGTTGGTGTTTATCATTTCCCTTTTGCACTACTCGTTCGATGTTCCCTCACCCTCCGCTGGTGCCTCAGCTGGTCACTGGCTTCACCTGATGGGGTGACTCGAGCCTCCACTCCTGAAGGCCCTGGGCCCTAAGTAGTGTGCTGCACAGGTGCTGGACTCCTTTACCTGTGCCGCACAGCCTAGTTGGACTGGGAGACACTCTCTGCCTGGCCCTCAAACACTACGAAGCCCCACTGCCCATCAAGAGTTAGAGGTCAGGCGGCACCTGTGGCTCAGCAAGTAAGACGCTGGCCCCATATACCAAAGGTGGTGGGTTCAAACCCAGCCTTTGCCAAACTGCAAAACAAAAAAATAGCTGGCGTTGTGGTGGGCGCCTATAGTCCCAGCTACTTGGGAAGCTGAGGCAAGAGAACCGCCTAAGCCCAGGAGTTGGAGGTTGCTGTGAGCTGTGTGATGCCACAGCACTCTACCAAGGGCGATAAAGTGAGACTCTGTCTCTACAAAAGAAAGAAAAGAAAAAAAAAGTTGGAGGTCAAGTCACTCTACCCAGCAAGGCAACCTGTTTTGCCTGAGGAGCCCAAAATTGCTAGGTTGTGTCTTGGCCTCCTGCCCAGTGGGACATGGCGTTTCCCCAGGTAGAAGCATCCTACCTGGGGAACAAAGACCCATGACTCAGCAGAGCCCAAGGGAAATGGGAAGCACACAATTTGTGAGCAAGGCATTGGGGTAATACCAGGGGCCTTCCCCCTCCTGCCCCTTCCCCTCCCAGACTAGGCTTCTGGCTGTGACGGGAGTAACACCACTGACTAGTCACTGGTTCAGACATACAGTGCTACACCCTGTAGTTCAGCAATGCCAGCCCTGTGGGCCACAGCCCGTGTCACACCAAGATGGCTGTTCACAGTAGTAATCTGACTTGCCTACTGCTGGGCAGTTTTCCCCTAAGCCCCTCGAGTTCACACAACCAACCCCATAAGGGAGCTGCTGCCCCTGTGCCCCCCTGGCAGGGGAGATGACCAGTTTGACTGGGTAGGTTGGGAGCAAGGGTCTGGGCCCAGGTTTCTGCCTGGCATGCTGCACTGACCCCTGCTCACAGCACCTCCCTCCTATGGGGGCACAGGCCCAGGCCAGGTTGAAGGACATCTACGAATGCCTTTGATCTCACCAGCCCTGAGAACCAACCTCTGTAGCTCCCTAGGACGTCTGCCCCCAGGACAGCATGGCCAGTCTGAACACTTCTTCCTGGAACCCTCAGCTGCCAACCCCTAGCCCACTGCAGCCCTCCCATTCTCACACCCTTGGGCACCGGCACACCTGTAAAGGAGTCTGGTCCCTGTACACGGGAGGATGCCAGAATAGAGGCAGCATGTCAACTGCAAGGTGGGAGTATGAAAATGCCTGCAAGAGAAGCTGGGCTCTAACATTCCAAAGGTCCTCTCCCCTAGAGTAGGTTGGGGAGTAGGGGTAATTTCTCCAGGGCAACCCAGGGGGTGCTGTCTGGAGAGTCGGCCTCCTAGTCCCCCAGTGTGATGCTGTCTCCTGCCGCCAGGGGCGCTCCAGGCAGGCTGCGGTGGGGGATGCTGGTAGAGCTGTCCAGGCCACTTTGCAGTAAACCTGCCTTCACAGGACCGTGGGGTGTCTCGGTGGGCCGACCTTGACGCTGCAGAACAGCTCTTCACTCCCTAGGCCAGGCTTGTGTTGACCAATAACATAAATGTGGGGAGGGGAGGCACTCCCCCAGAGGTGAAACAAATCCTCTGGACCTGCCAAGCTGACCCACCCCACCCTCCCACCTATGTGCAGAACTGGCCATGGGGAGGTAGGTGCTCAAGGTTCTCTAGGAAAGAAGGCTGAGACCCCAACCCCTGCTGCCCCGAGTCCACCTGGGGAGATGGCTGGAGAGACAGCTGAGGGGCCTAGAGCAGCAGAACCCAAAGCTCCAAGGTGGGAAGGGGAACGAGGCCACTGATGTGAATTCATCCCATGAGTGGCCTGGACAGGCTAGTGTGGCAACCCAGCACAGACCTCATGTTCTTCTAGCGCCAGCCCCATGGCTCTGGAGAGTCCAGGGGAACTGGGAGTGCCATCAGAAAGTCTGCCCTTGGCACCAAGGCCACCACCTAGGCAGGACGCTGGGCTGGCTGAAGGCAGTGAGGCAAAGGCCCACCTCAGTCCTCTCCCCTCCTAAATTTAAGATGTAGGACTGACCCCTACCTGAGTGACCATGTGGTGAGTTTAAGATAAGCCCTAAAAGGGTGACTGTGTTCCTCCGCGAAGATTAGGCCATGTGGGGACCAGAGGCCCCATGAGAACACTGAAGCACTGCCTCAGTGCTCAGCTTCACATCCATGGGCATGTCTCTCCCCTAAGCTGTCCACCAGCCCCACCCTGGGAAGGGAGTTGGTGTGGTCAAATGGGCTGCAGATGGAGACTAAGTCCAAACAGATGAAACACTCCCAGGATGGCACTGCAGTCAAATGCAGAGTATCATTCCAGCCCCACACTCTGCCACACCTCCACAGAGCAGGGAAGAGGTGTGCAGGGCCTGGGGTATCCCTCCAGCCCAGAGCCCCTTCTCCCTAAGAATCTGAATTCTCCTGTGGTGACAACAGCAACATCATGGTTGCCCATCTTATTTCACAGCTGCCAGATTCACCGGCTAGCTGGCTCCTGACAGTTGTGAAGGCCACCTGCTGTTCTGCAGCCCTTCCCTGGGGTCCCAGGTCACTGGACAGGAACTGTCTGGGGCAGCCTTCTTCAGGCCAGCAGAGAATGAAGCCTGGAAGAACGGACCTGCAAGGTGGGGTGGGGGCAGGCAGGCCAGGTCTGCCTTAAGACCCCAGCACTGAGCTCCAAGACAGTAGGTCGCAGACAGCACTGCCCAGCACAGCTATCTGACCCATAGCCATCCCCACCACCCCAGTCACACTCCGCCCTTGAGATATGGCTCTTACGCCTATACAATTACGCTTAATTGTATTTAATTTAAATGTAAACAGCCACCTACGCATGACTAGAGACCACCATACCTGACCGTTCAACCTTGAGGGTCCTGATCCCCATCACGCGGCGTGGCCCCCGTCACAGAGAGTGCTGGCTGACCCGTGGGGTACTTTAAAATCCCTCCCGGGCCTGAGGTCCCCCGAATGTACTGACAACATTGATGTCCCGATGTCCCCACCAAGAAGCAACCCTGTGTCCGGTGCCCCCAAGTGCAGTTGCTGCCCCAGGAGTGGGAGCGCCGATTCCGCCTCTGAAGTCTCCTTGCGACGCCCGGGTAGGAAGCGCCGAGCGCGGGGAAGCCACTCAGCTGCTCCGTGCCCTCGGCCCCGCGCACACGGCTCGGCTCGCAGCGCCCCGACCCGGCCCTCCCCACCCGGCGGCCCGCGCCGGGCCCCGCGCACAGCGCCCCCGGCGGTGGCCGAGCGGAGCCCGAGCGGGGCGGCGCACCGCGCGGGGCCGGGCCGGGCGGCTCCCGGCGCGACTTCCTGTTGTGCCCGCGCCCCGCCGCCGCCGCCGCCGCCGCCGCCGCCCGGCGCCCCTCGCCCGCTCCGCGCGGCCCGGCGCGGCCGCCACCGATGGATTTCACCTAGCGCCAGCGGCCATGGCCGCGCAGTGCTGCTGCCGCAAGACGCTCGGCACCGAGGCCGCGCCCGCCCGTCCGCCTCCGGAGCCACCGCCCGCCCTGGACGTGGCCTCGGCCTCCAGCGCGCAGCTCTTCCGCCTCCGCCACCTGCAGCTGGGCCTGGAGCTGCGGCCCGAGGCGCGCGAGCTGGCCGGCTGCCTGGTGCTCGAGCTGTGCGCGCTGCGGCCCGCGCCCCGCGCGCTCGTGCTCGACGCGCACCCGGCCCTGCGCCTGCACTCGGCCGCCTTCCGTCGCGCCCCCGCCGCCGCCGAGACGCCTTGCGCCTTCGCCTTCCCCGCCCTCGGGCCGGGACCCGCGCCCCCGCCCCCGCTGCCAGCCTTCCCTGAGGCGCCGCCGGGAGCCGAGCCCGCCTGCTTCCCGCTGGCCTTCAGGCTAGACCCGTTCACCGACTACGGCTCCTCGCTCACGGTCACGCTGCCGCCTGAGCTGCAGGCGCACCAGCCCTTCCAGGTCATCCTGCGCTACACCTCGACCGACGCCCCCGCCGTGAGTCCGGGTGTGCGTCGCGGCCGCAGATCCTCCTGGCGGCCTCTGTGCACCCTGCCCTGAGCAGACAGCATGGCCTGGGCACTGCGGACAGGGTGGGGGCGGCCTGGCCCAGAGCCCTGTCCAGGTGCCCACAGTCATTCCCAGCTGTTGCCTGTAAACCCTTGGGAGCCTTGGATAGAGCCTGAGTCCTGACCCTGCGGGCTGTGGCGACAGGGAACAACATGCCAACCAGGGAGGCTTCGGGTTTAGGTGTCCTGTCTCTGCCTGGGGACAAGAGCAGTTTCTGGCACTTGCCAAGTCAAACATCGGCTGGAGCCAGGCATTGAGGGTTGGACCCTCAGGGCTGAGCACCCCCAGGTCTGTTCTCTGGAGGCAGAGTGAGGGATGGACCCGTCCCAGCCTGAGGCAGAAGAGAAAGTCATGTAGGCCGAGGATACCTGGCTTTGGCCTGCCTTTACCAGGACTGGTGGGGTGCAGGGGCCAAGAGGCCCAACAACCTCAACACAGACACATGTAGGCTCTGCAGGTGGGCACAAAGTGCCCCCCATATGCTCCCAGAAGTTCTGCAGAAAAGCCAGGTGGCCCAGGTTGGGTGCTGTGGCTGCAGTGCCCCCACCCCAGCCAGTGGTGGGGCTTGCAGGGTGGAGGAGGGCCTTTCCTTCCCCCAACATAGAGGTTCACGTCCAGTCCCCAGAGAGTAGGAACAGCCCACAAGTGACACCTAACGAACATACACAACACACACCTCTGGAGGCCCTTGGAGGTCCCCTGTGTCACTGTGCATGACACACACATGGACAGGGTAGTAGAGAGGTGGTGTAGAGGTGTCAGGCTGAGGGCCACGGAGGGAAGAGGGTGGGCACACCTGTGGGCTTCCTGCATATTTCCCAGGCAGGACCTGCCACCTCACCTTCCCAGAGCCACTGTGGGTATGCTGGCCACTGGCCTGCTGGGATGCCTGTTGCCTGTGTGGTCCTCTAGGGCTTTGCAGTGAAGAGGTGAGAACTGAGGAATGGGGTTCTCCCTGGCCTGATCCGTGAGTTGGAGACCATGTGTCTGGCAGAGTGGTAGGCCCAAGGGCCCTCGGTAGGCTGCTGAGATGGAGCCAGACAGGCAAGAACAGCTGTTGTCCTTGGGTTTCCCACAGCCATGGGTGCCCTGAGCAGGGAGGGCAGTATGGTCCCCTTAGGCAGAGTGGTTCCAGAGTTGGTGGGTTGTGGACAAGGGGCCTGCCTGGCCTGTGATCTGGCCAGCTTCTGGAAGGCAGAGTATGTGGCTCTGACCTTGGGCACCCACTAATGCTTGGAGTCCCCTTCTCTTCCTGGCCTGCTCTGGGGATTCAGGCCTGAATCCCTGAGCCTGTCCCTGTGCCAGGGAGGATGCAGCAAGAGCTGTCTGTGCCTCTGGGAGGCCTTGTCAGTGGACCCCAAGCCTCTAGAGTCAGTTTGGGGGTACTGTAGACTCTGGGGCCTGTGCCCCTTGCACCCCATCCTGTAGCCCCACCCACCCCCATCCCAGCAAGAAGAGTTTCCACCCTGCCCTGCACTGCCGGGGTCCACAGGCCTGCTTCTTCTCTGCCAGCCCATCAGCACCTGTACCCTGGGTACAGATGGGAACTGGTGGCCTACCACTGGGGCAGGGCCAGGCCTATCTGCAGGGGTATACCTAGTCCTTCACTCCAAGGGAGGACTGTGGGCCCCATTGGTCTCTGGAGTTGGACGTGGGGCAATGAGGGGTGGAGGTGGGGATCGGGCAGAGGCTGAGAAGGTCCCAGGGTTGGGGAGACAGGAGGCTGCTGTACTGGAGCAGGTGTGGGGGAATAGTGTGGGTTGAAGAGCATTTTGGAGATTGTGGGGACCTGTCCTCTTAGCCTGGGACAAGGACCGCCTGCAGTGGGGTCTGCTGCAGAGAATTCCCTAAATGTACATCCCCAGGTCCTGCTCTTAGAAGCCGGAGCTCTGGGGCAGGGCCCCGGAGGGAGACTGCAATTTAACCAGGCTCCCAAGACAGGCATATAAACATTTGGGGTAGCCCAGGGGCCCAACAGAAAAGGAAGACCCCCTTGCTTCCTTGCTGCCCTGAATTGGACAGGGAAAGGGCAGCCTAGAGAAAGTTTTAAAGAGGTCTGTGAATGCTGGCAAGGGAAGCTAGGTCTGCAGGTGTCAGGGAGGCCACCTCCTGGGTCTGGGTATGTGGGGGAGGCCTCACTCCCAGGTGTGATCTGTGGGAGACGCCGCCCCTCCACACCCAGACCCCTCACTGGGGCCTGTGAGGAAGGCCACTTTCTGGGTCTGGGTCTGCGGTGGAGGCTATACTCCCAGGTCTGGGGTCTGTGCGAGAGGCCACCCCTCCTGAGTCTGGGGTCTGCGGTCTTCGGTGGAGGCCATCTCCACAGTGGTTGTCAGCTGTGGATTCTAGACTCAGCTGCTCTTGGAGGTGTGTTGTGGGCTATCTTTCATTCATGGTCCTGGGAGGACATGTGTGCCCCTGGCCAGTGAGTGAGGTGCAGTTCAGTCTGCTTCAGCAATCCTGTTGTCCTGGCAGAGGGGAGGGTGGGGACAAAGTAAAGCCATCTTACAACAACCATTGTGACAGGGAGCTAGTCCCCTCCCATACTCTGAGCTCCCTCACTGGACAGGCCAGAGTTCTCAGGTGGCAGTTGAGATGGGCACAGTGAGGTAGCAATGGGCCAGACAGGAGGGCCTAAGGGGTGGAGGGCACTTAGTGGGGGCCTGGCCCCGGTAACAGGGCTAGGAGAGCCCCCCAGCTGTGCCACAGCCCTGGACATTGACTGCTCACTGCCCCAGCCTGCAGCCTGTCCCTCCTGGAGAGGCTGCCCTTCTCAGGGCTGGCCCTGGGCTCGCTCCACGCCCGTGTGTGGTGCTTGGTTTTCCCATGTTTCCATGTTCATGGCTAAGACCAGAGTGGCTGCCAGTCGGTGGGAATTTGCACTCAAAGTGCTCTGATTGTGCCTCAGTTTCTCTTTGGATGCTCAGATGATGCTGTGATAGGCTTTTTCCTTTCTTTGCCTCAGCACAAGCTGGGACAGTCCCTCTGCAGGCTCCTACCTGGGGGGCTGGCCTGGTAACCCAGTGCAGGTCACACCCTGTGTGACCTGTGCCTGCTGTAGCCCTGCCCAGGCAGGCAGTTGAAGGATGTCGGATGTTGGCCCCCATGAGTCAGTTAGACCACCATCTCCACCTTTCTCTGGTTGCTGCCTGGACACTTAGGGCCTAGAACCCTAACTGGGTGGCTGCCTGCTGACACACTGCCCTGCCCGCAGATCTGGTGGCTGGAGCCTGAGCTGACCTACGGCTGTGCCAAGCCCTTTGTCTTCACCCAGGGCCACTCCGTGTGCAACCGCTCCTTCTTCCCGTGCTTCGACACGCCCGCCGTGAAGAGCACCTACTCAGCTGTTGTCAAGGTCAGGGCCCATCAGCCGTCCTCATCCCACCCAGGGCCAGCCCTGCCTGCCCTGCACCTCCTGTGGATGCTGTGTGGAGGGCCGAGCCCAGCAGCCCGGCCTGGCCTCATTCTCTCTTCTACTTGCCTGGGCTATGGCCCCAGCTGCCACCCAGCCGTAGTCCTAGTCCTAGAAGGAGCCCTCTGAACCCGCTATGCAGTAGCAGCCACCGTGCAGCAGGCACAGAGGCCAGGCTGCCACTGATGGGCCTGACAGGGTTCCTGCACCCAGGGTGAGTCCCCAGTGGGGACACAGGCCCTCTGGTAGGGACTGTGGGGTCAAAAGCCTGAGTTGACAGCCCCGCATGACTGGAGCAAAGGTTTGCAGACTGCGCTTGGGCTTCCCAGTCTAGGATGAGAGTTATCTGGCGGGTGAGGAGGTTGTCTGACGGGAATGTGGTTCGCTGACCCAGGGTTTGGGGCCCCCAATGGGATTGTGGGTTTCCCTATCCCTGCATATGGGGCTCCCTGATGGGGCCTGGGGTTACTCAGCGAAGACCTGGGTTCTTTGACCAGCGATGTGGGTATGCTGACAGGGGACCACCTATTCCTCGTTCTTTCCTCCTCACAGGCCCCCTCGGGGGTGCAGGTGCTGATGAGCGCCACCCAGAGTGCCTACCTGGAGGAGGAGGGCGTCTTCCGCTTCCACATGGAGCACCCCGTGCCTGCCTACCTCGTGGCCCTGGTGGCCGGAGACCTCAAGCCAGCAGACATTGGGCCCAGGTAGGGCCTTCTACTTCTTATTCCCTGGTGCTACTGTCCAGGGCTGCCCAGGCCAGGTGTCAGCCGCAGGGAGAGTGCCACTAGGAACTGGCTCTGTGTCCTACATCCACAGCTGCTCTGCAGAGGACCCCCACTAGCCTCAGTCCTTGCCCTACCTTATTGCCATTGCCAAGGTCATCCCTGCCAGGCCCTCCTCAGACTGGGCAACCTGACCTGCCCACCAGCGTGCCCTCATGGCAGGACCACACCAAAGGCAGCCTGGTGCACCCTCCACCCTAGCAGGTTCCTTCAACCCAGAAACAAAACAAAGTGGCCCTCAGGATGCAGCTTTGTCCCCACTGTGGGAAGGGCCAGGTGGCTGCAGGCTGGGAAGTCAGCCGGGGCCCCAGGGGTGGCAGGCCTGATGAGTGAGCTCCTCTCTCCCCTGCAACAGGAGCCGAGTGTGGGCTGAGCCATGCCTCCTACCCACGGCCACCAGCAAGCTGTCAGGTGTGGTGGAGCAGTGGCTGAGTGCGGCCGAACGGCTCTACGGGCCCTACATGTGGGGCAGGTGGGTGAGGCCGCTGGGCCTGGCTGGCTGGAAGAGGGAGCTGGGGAGGGGAGCCCCTTGTCTGCCCCTGCCTCCCAGAGAGGAAGTGGCCTTGATGCAGTGGCCTTGAAGCTGGGCTACCCCAGGCAGAGGACACTTCCGGACCCGTAGCCCCACACTCACTGCCCTGCCCCCACAAAGGTATGACATTGTCTTCCTGCCGCCCTCCTTCCCCATTGTGGCCATGGAGAACCCCTGCCTCACCTTCATCATCTCCTCCATCTTGGAGAGTGACGAGTTCCTCATCATCGACGTCATCCACGAGGTAGCCCACAGCTGGTTCGGCAACGCAGTCACCAACGCCACCTGGGAGGAGATGTGGCTGAGTGAGGGCCTGGCCACCTACGCTCAGCGTCGCATCACCACCGAGACCTACGGTGCGCTGGGATGGCACCCAGCCCAGCCCTGGGGTTCAGCTCCCCTGCCTCCTCTCACCCGTCCCCCGCCTCTCTGGCCCCTCCAGGTGCTGCCTTTACCTGTCTTGAGACAGCCTTCCGCCTGGATGCCCTGCACAGGCAGATGAAGCTTCTCGGAGAAGACAGCCCAGTCAGCAAGTTGCAGGTCAAGCTCGAGCCAGGTACCCCTCCTGCTAGGGCCAACCCCCAACCCTGGTGCCTATCACCCCTCAGGGCCTCTCTACCTCCCCTTCACTGCTCTAGCTGGAGTTTCTCTGTCACCCAACATGCCTACAACCCTGCCAAGGCCAGGCTGGGTGTCCCCAACTCAAGGGAGGCCTCCCTGTCTCCCTCAACCCTCCACCTCCCAGGCCACTGTTGCATGAGGGTCTTGGTCTCTCCTGAGGCTCCCAGGCAGGACAGGCCTCACCACTGCCCTCCAGGTGTCAGTACTCATCTGGACTCATGAGGGACAACCCAGCCCCTCTGGGGCTGACCACTGTGCCCCTCAAGGGACATAGGCAGGTGGGGGCACCAGCCCAGACATGGTTTTCCTGCAGGAGTGAATCCCAGCCACCTGATGAACCTGTTCACCTACGAGAAGGGCTACTGCTTTGTGTACTACCTGTCCCAGCTCTGCGGAGACCCACAGCGCTTCGATGACTTCCTCCGAGTGAGCACCCCCTGCCCAGGACAGCCCGGCCTCTCCCCAACTGCAGCACTCCTCTCCTGGCAGGGGATGGGGCGGAGTTGGAGGTGACCCTGGCTGAAACCTGCCTGCCCTTCTCTGGGGGAAGTGCCTGGGGAGCCTCCCTCCCCCGTTTGGCTGTGAGCAGACCTATGAGAATGGGGCGCTTCCCACCTGCCTCTCCACACAGGCCTACGTGGAGAAGTACAAGTTCAGCAGTGTGGTGGCCCAGGACCTGCTGGACTCCTTCCTGAGCTTCTTCCCAGAGCTAAAGGAGCAAAGCGTGGACTGCCGGGCAGGTGAGGCAGGCAGCAGGCCTGGAGAGTGCAGTGAGCACCAGGACAAGGCCCTTCTGCTCTGCCTGGGGGAAAGCCCTTCCTTGGTCCTACACTGGCCATGAGAACAGTGCGGGTGGGTAAGTGGGCTGAGCAGGGAATTAGGCAGATGGCCTGGAAATGGGGTGTACCAAGGTCCTGGAGCAGGATGTGCCGGGCAGAGGGAGGGCTCTGGAGCTGACCCCAGCCTTCCCCTAGGGCAGTGGTTGTCAACCTTCCTAAAGCCACAGCCCTTTAACAGTTCCTGTGGGTCATGACCCACAGGCTGAGAACCGCTGCCCTAGGGGTTCCCAGCCCTGGAACTGGCCCCCTGCCGAGGGACCCGCTGGGCGTCTGAGTTCTCCAGGGCAGGATGGTTGGGTGGGGACTATAGGACCACTTCTCCCCTGCAGGGCTGGAGTTCGAGCGCTGGCTCAATGCAACGGGCCCACCGCTGGCTGAGCCAGACCTGTCTCAGGGATCTAGCCTGACGCGGCCGGTGGAGGCCCTCTTCCAGCTGTGGACTGCAGAACCCCTCGACCAGGCGGCTGCCTCGGCCAGTGCCATTGACATCTCTAAGTGGAGGACCTTCCAGACGGCTCTCTTCCTGGACCGGCTCCTGGACGGGTCCCCACTGCCCCAGGGTGGGTCCCACAGCTGATAGGGTGACCTGGCCTGGGGAAGGGGGAGGCGGCAGGATGGCCCTGACCGGACTGGCCCCCCATCCTGCAGAGGTGGTGACAAGCCTGTCCAAGTGCTACTCGTCCCTGCTGGACTCCATGAACGCCGAGATCCGCATCCGCTGGCTACAGATCGTCGTCCGCAACGACTACTACCCAGACCTGCACCGTGTGCGACGCTTCCTGGAGAGCCAGGTGCACAAAGCTGCCGCCTGAGACTGAGGGCGGCCGGCCTGGGGTGGCCAGCCAGAGGCTGAGGGGTTCCTGGCCTGGGCCTGGGTTGGCTGGCCAGGGGTTGAGAACCTGGGCAGCCTGGACATGAATGGGGAAGGCATGGGGGTCTGGGTAGGGAGCAGACCCAGGTGAGAGGACAACGCAGTTCTCAGAGAGAGGAACCCAGAGGGACAGACAGGAGCAGGAATAAGGGTCCTGGGCAGAGAGGAACCAAGCTCCTTAGGCAGAGGCCCTGGCCCCCTTGCCCCTCTGGGCCTCAGACAGCCTGGAGGGGTGGGGGCAAGAGGCTGGGTCTGTAGCTGTGGCATGCACCTGGGGCAGAGGGCCACCTGCCCTGTCAGCTGGCAGGGTGGGCTCCTGCCCTCATAACAGGCCCCCTGTCCCACAGATGTCCCGCATGTACACCATCCCACTGTATGAGGACCTCTGCACCGGCGCCCTCAAGTCCTTCGCTCTGGAGGTCTTCTACCAGACACAGGGCCGGCTGCACCCCAACTTGCGCAGGACCATCCAGCAGATCCTGTCCCAGGGCCTGGGCCCTAGCACTGAGCCCAGTGCAGAGTTGAGGACAGAGCCCACCGCAGAGCAGGCCGGGGCCAGAGTAGACACGGATGCAGATGTGGACTCAGGCTCGCCGGCCCTGCTGCTAGGGGACGAGGCCCCCAGCAGCACCATCTCTCTCAGGGACGTCAACGTGTCTGCGTAGCCCTGTTGGGCTGACCCTCGACCTCCCAGACACCATGATTGTGCCTTCTGTGGTCCGGGCTTGCCGTGACTGTGCCTCAGCCCTGGCCATGAGCTCTGCCCGGCCCGTGAGCCCCTCCCGTGGGCTCGCTCAAGCTGGGAGTGCAGGGAGAGGGGCCTCCTTGTGTCCAGCAGAGGCCCATGTTCCTTGGCCCGCTTCCCTCCCAGCTCTCTTGCACTGCAGGCCCGGGGCTGGCCCGCACACACGCCTCCTGTCTCCACACTGACAGCCATGCCTAGCCCCAGATGCCAGTACCTGGCAGGTGCTGCTCCTGGGGGCAGTGACCCCCACAGCCCAACAGTGGCTACCACACTGTGCCTTACGTGTGCCGGGAGGCCCAGGCTATGCCATCCCTGCAACATGTCTCCTGGTAGGGCCCTGAGCCACCCCTCCCCACGGAGCCCTGCACCCTGACCCTGGGGCTGGCAGAGGCAAGGACACAGACATTCCCTCACTGTGGGAGCAGGGGTCACAGGGAGAGGAAGGATGTCCCTGGAGAGGGCCCCCCATCTCACAGAATGCCTTAGCCCTTCAGAGAAAGTGGGGCCTTGGTACCTGGGGGGTGTGGGGACAGGACTGCCTGTTCCTTATGGCTTCCTAGGGTGGGGGACACAGCACAGCAATACCCAGGGACAGGTGGAGGTGGTGCTGGTGCTCATCAGGCACCTGCTGGGAGAGGTGGCCAGGGCCAGGGTCTGGGACTGCTGTGATGGGACACGATGGTGATTGTCCCATTAAACTTCTGCTCAGCAAGCCTAGCCTCCCACCCTCTCCATTCGCCTGACCATGTGGACGTGGGCCATCCCACCAGCATCCTGGAATCCAGGAGCTTGTCACGGCCCCTGCTCTGACACACAGGCCCCTGAAAGCAGGCTCCCCACCTCTGGCCAGACCTTCCTGACCTGAGTACAGCGTCCTCTGGACCCCTCAAAGAGGTCATTTGTCACACCATCATTCTAGACCAAATCCTGGCCTCAGTTGGTGGTCCTGCCCTAAACTGGGGTGCAAGGGGGAGGGGTGGGGGCTGGGACCAATGTGGTCTTGGAAGGTGGAGATTCCATTTCCCCAGGGCGGCAGGTAGTGCTGCTCTTTGGAGTCCCCATAGGCTTGGCCTTGTGGCTACACAGCATTCTGCAGAGCCTCACCCCCGGGCAGCACATCTCTCTGAGCCCACTGGCCACTTCACTGTCCCACATGCAACAGCCAGGACTTGGGGAAAACTGCAGGTAGTGGGCAGGCAGGCCTGATGTCACTGCCAAATGTCCCACTTGCCCTTCTGTTCTAGAGGCCCCTCCCTAGACCCCGGGGCAAGCTGTAGTCCAGGGGTGGGGAGTATCTGTGCGTACATCAGGGCTGGGTGAAGCTATGCTCCCTCCAGAGATGGAAGAAATACAGGATCAGTCGCAGCTCCTCACTCTCAGCAGGGGACGGGGGTGGGAGAGGATACAAGCACCTGCCAGCCCCTGCCCCAAGGCCATCTGGAGCCCGACTGGGGCTGGCTGGGAGTGTGCACCGGGTTCTGCTCAGTAGTGTTCTCTGAGTGTCTCAATCTACCCTCCAGAGAACCCTTCCTTTTCCTGTTTGTTCCTTGGCCACCTGAAGATGGTGTCCACAAAGAATCTACCTGAAGTGCTTTCCAGCCTCTTCTCTGCCAAGGTTGTTTGTGAATCTCAGTTGTGACACGTCATCTCAGGCTCTTTGTTTCTTTAGCAGTTTAACTCAACTTCATGGTCTCTGTGTGTCCTTGGTTCCATCCCCAGGAACCCATAGCCACCCACACAGTGCTTCCTCCAGATGCCGCTCACATCTCCTCTGCCTGCCTCTTGTGACTCCGGAAAGCTCAGCAACAACACTCAGCAGGCATAACCAGGGCTGGGAGCTCACATCCTAGACAGTCCTTTCCAGACCACCCCGGCATTGCACCGGTGGCTGAGAGGGTTCCTGCTTCAGGCAGCTCAGCCTGGGAGTCCTTTGTGTCAGGCTGCCTCAATTCCTTTTCCTCCCAGCTTGCACACCAGAGCTTTTTTTAACTCACCTGTTCCTTACAGTGTTTTTGTCAAAGTAGCCTAGGACTGACACTGCCAACATCGCTTCCCACCCTTTTCCACAGACCTACAATTATCTCACACCAGATGAGTTTCACCAGATGTTTGCCTCCACGTGGCACAGCGTGCCAACACACCCAATTCTAGGTTTCTGGCAGCGGCAGCTGGCATTCACGCATGTCAGCATGCTCTGGCCACAAACAACTATGAAACAGAGGTCTAAAACAACAAAGCTTTATTTCTTATGTTGCCAGCAGAGGGTGGGGGAGCTTCTCTTCAATGTGACTACTCAGGGCCCCACACTGCTGAGAATGTTTGAGAGCCACTGGAGGGGCTGACAGCAGTAGCTCTGGGGAGCCATAGCTTCTGTTCACACTGGCCCCATGTTCGTGGGGGGCTGCCACCCACCACAAACACACAAGTGGCACAGCAGACAGAACTACCAGCAGCTACAGTGCTGAGGCCAGAATATGGGCGAGACCTGCATCTGGGGGACAGAGAGGGGGGCCTGGGGTGATGTCAGAGAAGAGGCACGGAGCCTGATGCAGGAGACTGGCTTCCACAGGCCCAGGGAGGAGCTGAGGCCCGAGGCAGCAGGGAGAGCAGGTCTGCGTGTGTGGTCGCTGTGTTGCCTGGGACCGCTCTGGTCCTCACAGTCCAGATGAGGGTTTCTGAGTCCCTCGGGCCATTCAGAGGCAGTCCAGACTTGTCTCCAAGAATGTTTCTCCCCCATCCTTATTCTTCCTGGGACTTCCTGGTGGCGCTTCTCCCCTGAGGCCAGACAACGCAAGAGACAAGGAACTTCTGGGATGAAGGTCAGAGGCACCGTCCAGGATGGAGCCCCCAGCGACGACCGGCAGCACATGCAACAAGCATACTTCACCTGAGAAAACAGGGCAGTCAGAAGAGGACCTCACAGCACATATAATCAAAAGTTTAGCCATAAAGGAGGTTTCAGAATTAACCGTAAGATAGGAATAGGCAATTGTGAAACAAGAACACGATTAATGAAAAAGAACCAGCTAGAGACCTTGGACATTTTTTTAAACAATTATTTAAAACTGGATACACACTAGAATGTTATGGTTTGGATGTCCCCTTCCAAAACTCGTGTTGAAATTTAACTGCCATTGTGACAATATTAAGAGGAGGTACTTGGCTCAGCACCTGTAGCTCAGAGCTAGGGCGCTAGCCACATACACTGGAGCTGGCGGGTTGGAACCCAGCCCAGGCCTGCCAAACAATAACTACAACCAAAAAATAGCCGGGCATTGTGGTGGATGCCTGTAGTCCCAGCTACTTGGGAGGCTGATGCAAGAGAATCGCTTAAGCCCAAGAGTTTGAGGTTGCTGTGAGCTGTGACACCATAGCACTGTACCGAGGGCAAACTAGTGAGACTCTATCTCAGAAAAAAAAAAAAAAAAAGAGGAGGGACTTTTAAGAGGTGATTAAGAGGCTTCTGCCCTCAAGAATGAGATTAATGTCATTATCACAGGAGTGTATTGTTAAAGCAAGTTGGTGTCCACAGAGGCGGTCTGCAGAAGAACAAGTCCAGCTCTCTCTTGCGGGCTCTTCTTCCTTCCCACCTTTCACCATGGGCTGATGTTGCAAGGAGGCCCCTGGAGTTTGGACTTTCCAGCCTCCAGAACTGTCAGAAATGCATTTCTTTCTTTCATAATTACTTAGTCTATGGTATTCTGTTCTAGCAACACAAACAGACTAAGACAGAAAACTGGTACCAAATAGTGGAATTGCTGCCATAAAACATACCTAAAAACATGAAGTAGCTTTGGACCTGGGTAACAGAGGCTGTAAGAATTTGGAGAGCAGGTCAAAAAAAGCCTAAATAGGTATGAATGGAGCATTCGGCTGACCGTGCTGAGGGTTCAGAAGAGACTAGCTGCAGGCTGTTACTGAAGTGTCTGCGACCAGAATGTCACTGGAAATATAGATGTGGCCTCAGAGGAAAATGAGGAACAAGACTTTGGAAACTGGAGAAACGGCCACCTTTGTTACAAAATCACGAAGAACTTGGCTGAACTGTGTACATGCCCAAGAGCTTTATGAAAGGTGGAATTTAAAAGTGATAAGAGTATCTGGCAAAAGGAATTTCTAAGCAAACTATCAGAGGAGCTTTATGGCTGTTTCTAACCACATACATTAAGGGTTAGATGTAAGTAAAGAGAACTTACTTAAAGACAGAATTTAGAATTCAAAGAAAAGCAGAATGGAAGTGCAGCCTGGCCGTACAAAGAGAAAAGACACGTTTAGGAGAGCAAGCGACCCCTTGCTAGGGAGATGAGCAGGGTGGAAGGGCACCAGGTGCTTTCATCACAACAGCAGGAGGCCTTTCAAGGATCCTTGAGGCTGCCAGCCCCGCTTCAGAGGTCCAGGGAGAGGCCTTAGGGGAAGGGTATCCAGAGAGGGGCCCGGGCATTTGCTCAGCACTTGCTGCCCTGGACCACCTGGGGACTCTGCTCCTGCACTTTGGCACAGTGCTCCCTGACCACCCCAGCCACGGTTCAGGGGGTACAGCTCACACAGCCACCCTGAAAGGGAGGGCATAAGCTATGAGTCTTGGTGGCACCCACATGGTGCTGTGCAGACACACAGATGGCCAACTGTGAGGCCATGCGAGTCCCTAGATTTCAAGGGTGTCACGGACAGCCTTGGGGCCCTGGCAGGACATTGTCTGGTGGGAGCCATGGCAGTCAAACCACTACCAAGACCACAGGACTGTAGTCATACAGCACCAGCCTGGGAGAACTGCATGCGTGAGATGATCCAGAATGGCTCAAGGATGGACTTGCTACAGTTACTGAAAAACCCCCTAGCTCAGTTTTTCAGTAAGGGAGAGGCTCAATCACATGGTATCTCACCCCTCCCTTGCTGACAGGCACCTGTGGGGGCTGTTTTCACATGTGAAAGGGGAGCAGAAGCAATGTAAATCTTTCTTTCAAAGCTGCTTTTTCTTTTTCCCCGTTGTTGCAGTGTGGCCCATGCCAGTTCGAATCCACCACCCTCGGTATATAGGGCTGGCGTCCCACCCCCTGAACCACAGGCGCCACCCTCAGAGCTGCTTTTGAGAATCTGCTCCTTGTAGCCTGGAGTCGCTCCTGAGAGGGCCAGAGCCGACAGCAGAGGTACAAGCAGAATCTATGGCATGATCCTGACAATCAAGTAATGAGTCTGCTCCCAAGGAAAGGCAGCCACTTCTGTTACTTGCCTGTTGCCAAGAAAAGGCAGATACAGTTCACAGCGCCCTGTTACTTTGGCTACGACCATAAACCTTCACCCTCTAAACAAAAAGCCAGAGCACCTGGTTCTCTGGCCGACGCTTATCTCCCGCTCTTTCACTGTGCTGATAATGCCAAGGTTGAGGGTTGAGGGTCCAGTCCCTGTATGGGTCACCAAAATGTGAGGGTGTAAGCTAGTGCACGCGGACTTTGAGAAAAATTTGTCCAAAAGTTAGAATGGAAAGTAGTTTATTTTTCTTTTTCCAAACGGGAAAAAGGGCCAACATGGTGAAGAGAACTGGGAAGAGTGCCTCTGACAGACCAGAGGAGCTGTCTTTGATAGAGGGGAAGGTCCGGTCGTTTTATGCCCCACAGGGTCTGTATCACACAACAGTCACAAATATGCACACGGTCAGGGAAAACTTACACCTATTTATGAAGGGGACTGAGTACACGTGCAACATGTAAACACATATGTACATACATGCCATGTTCACTTTGGGAAGGGGTTTTGGCATTAAAATGAGGTGGAACTTGGCTGTTCACATCAACAGGTCAACTACAGGCCAGTTTGTGTGCAGCCTCTGTGAAGATGGTGGGGCCAACTGAAGGAAGGCCTGCAGGTGCTTACCCGCAGACTGTGAGGCCAGTCTTTTGTCCATAGAGCTGCACCGGGCTGGGATATGCATCAGCTGATACTTTACCTGACCACTCCTGTTAGGAGTTTGGCAAGAGTATGGTTTTACTTGTAGCCATAGGAATTTAGAAATTTTCCCTGCCAGGCAGGCCCTGAACCCTCAATCTATAGGTAACTTCTGTTTCCTTAGCGTTAGGGCCTTTTTTTTTTTTTTGGTCTCTAAAATAACACCAGAATGTAGTAAATGGAATCAAATATTATTCTGCAGCTTTAAGAGTCAATGCTGTTTTTCCAGTTGGGTTTTGAATTTACAAGTAAATTCAAACACCCCCCCCTTTTTTTTTTAAAGAACCAAAGATAGGATTTAATGGGGGCCAAGTCATGTCCTGAAAGTCAGAAGGATCATGGCAGGTACAGGCTCATCATAGCAGGACTGTGCTGGAGTCAGAAACTAACTTTGTAACCAATGCAGGTGTGGGTAATTCCCCCCCTGTTCCACAGGCAATGCAATCACCTCAACCACGTCCTAAAATCTGTCAAAGCTGGGACCAAGGAACTCAGAGTTTTAATCACTTGTGGCACCTCACTGTGTTCCTTGATCTTTTCCTTCCATTCTTAACCTGGAGGATGTAACCTGAGGGATGAGGTTATCGCAGGCTGCTAGGCACTTCACCACCACAGCCCTGGTGATGTCCTTGGTGACCTTCTCATTGGGGCAAGTGATGAAGGCTGCAGAGACTATGCCCGGAACGTAGCTAGAGCCCCAGGGCAAGGAGGACTGGTACGAGGCAGGGGGGCTTCCAGAGGACATGGACAACACGGCTGGGGCACCAAGAGAAGGCGAGAGACCATAGGCAGCAGTGCTGGCATCCAAAGAACCGACAGTGCAGAGTGGGCCCTCGGCCGAGCAGGACTGAGGGAACCCAACACATACTCATGCAGCCTTTGCTCAGAGAGGAGAGTTTATCTCAAACACCACACTCTACACAGAGAAAAAAGCCCAAGCTCAGCAAGACAGGCCTGTTCTTACCTAGGCAACAACCACGTTGTAAGCAGTTACCCTTTATTTATTCTTTCTTTCTTTTTTTTTTTTTCTTGAGACAGAATCTCCCTTCATCGCCCTCGGTAGAGTGCCGTGGCATCACTCAGCTCACAGCAACCTTCAACCCCTGGGCTTAGGCGATTCTCTTGCCTCAGCCTCCCAAGTAGCTGTGACAACAGGCGCCCACCACAATTCCTGGTAATTTTTTTGTTGTAGTTTGGCCAGGACTGGCAAACCCACCACCCCCAGTATATGGGGCCGGCATCCTACCCACTGAGCCACAGTCACTGCCCCTTTTATTTATTCTTACCTCTTTCTTCCTTTGAAATGGGAATGTCTATCCTATGCCTGTCCTACCACTGTATAAGATTTTGGAAGCACATTATTTGTTAATTTCACAGGCTCGCAGCTGGAGAGGAATTCCTGCTGGAGAGATTTTCTGCAAGATAAATCCTAACTTGAGTCTCACCCACATCTGATTTAGATGAGATTCTGGAGTTTCGACTTGATGTCAGAATGAATTAAGACTTTTGTATCTACTTTGTATCTGAGGACGTGTGAGTTTTGGAGGTCCAGAGACAAAATGCAATGGTTTGAATGTCCCCTCCAAAACTCGTGTTGAAATTTGATTGCCACTGTGACAGTGTTAGGAGGTGTGACCTGTGAGAGGGGATTAGGCTCTGCCCTCATAAATGGATGATGCCACTAACATGGGAGAGGGTTCGTCACCAGGAATTGTGAAAAGAGGCAAGTTCAGACCGCTCAGTCTCTGGAATGTTCTTACCTTTCCACCTCTGCCATGGAATGACGCAGCAAGGTGGCTCTCACCAGGTGTGAGCTCCGCAATTTTGGACTTCCCAGCCTTCAGAACTATAAGAAACAAATTTCTTTTCTTTATGAATTATCCAGTCTGTGGTTTTCTGCTACAGCAATACAAAATGAACTAAAACACACGGTCACAATGAAGAGGATTCACAGGCGGGATGTCAAGTCAAGGCTCACAGGGACTGCAAAGGAAACTATCACTGTAGGTTGGTTAGTAGGATGTACTTGGACTTGGGGGGTCATGGAGAGAGAAACAAAGCAGCTCAGTCCATCAAGATGGCTCATTGTCAACATGCCCTACACTCCACACTCAGGGAAGTTTCCCACAGCCCTTTACCACTGGGCTCTACACCCTGGCCTCAGACTTAGGTCTCTAGCTATCTTCTCCTCTCCTCATCAGACCTTCCAACCCAGCTGGCAGAGTCCCCAAGATAACTGACCAGAGCCCACTACCCTCCCCTCAGGAGCCTACTTGACCCAGGCACCCGTCAAGGTATTTTCTCTAACAGACTTTTCTTTTCCTAAGAGGCATCTGATGCCAGCTATTAAGCCTCTCTGCCCACTTTCTCTCTGCAATCACCTGGTCAGACTGGGAGAACAGAAGCTAAAAAGGAAATGACAAACAACCACAGGGCTTGGCAAGGGTGTCCACAGAGCTGCTGGGTCCCACTAGGGTTTGACAGGGCCCGTGAACAGGCATGGGGCAGAGTGTTAAGGAGATTACTATCACCCACCCAGGCCAGATAACCTCTCCTTGTTCAAAATGAACAAGCAAACAGGCAGAAAAAAATTCCACGGCGTGAAGAAAATACAACATCCACAGTACAGAAAATAGCCCATGTCAGAAATGTGCTCACCTCGGAGGACTGAAGTCAATTCTGGAAACTGTCTGCATAGTGTTCATAAAATTTAAGAACACATGACAATTTGGAACCAATAGTTCAGAAAAATAATTCCTATACAGAGAATATATTATTTTTATAATGGGGAAAAAACCCCAAGCTTTACCTAAAACATTACCAAAAAAGAATCCGTTCCTTGGCTACAGCCAGCAAAGCGAGCTGAGATCTGCCTGGTCAGATGCTGAGCTGCTGTGTCCCACCTACAGCTGTCACCTCTTCCTTTGAAGTTCAGGATACCTGCCACCCGGGGCATCTCACAAACTCAGTGTCTCAACATGCTTCAAATGAGCCTTGGCCCATCAAGCCCATGGGGGCTTCTCAGGCGGAACCCTCCCCACTCTTCTTGGGTTGCAAGAAAGATGGAGATGGTCCACATTCTAGTCCTGCCTGAGAACGAACACTCCTTTAGCCGGAATCTTCAGGCTGGGAAAGGGGAGAACCCCAAGCTTCCAGGACCCAGGCCCACTGCACCCCACCTGCAACAATTCCACAGAAGAAGAGCCATGGCCACTGCCAGAGGCTCCGAACCCTGACCATGACTAACCACCCTACAGTCCAAGATTGTGACCATCGCTGACCTTCCCCTAAAGCCCAGAACCATGACCTTCACAGACCAAGACCGTGACTGTCACTGACCATCCCAGAGACTCAACACTGAGCTCCACTGAACACTCCCTGCAGCCTAGGACAGGTCACATGATTTACCCCCAGATTCTTTTAACCCTCGAAACTACCCTGCTCACAGTAGAATGGGTTTGTGAGTGAGGAAACAGAGGCTCAGAGAATGTTCAGGACATCTGCTGAGCAGGAACAGATGATGTTTGCTCAGTTACCTCAGAGTGCTGGGAACTGCAGAGCCTCTGGCCTGCTGCCCCAGAGGTGCCTCTTGGACCTCCTGGTAGACCAGGCTCCCGGATCTGCATGGTGGCAGCTGGTCCCATGGGCCCAGAGACATGCTGAGGTGGGGCCCCCGTGAAGCCAGTACCTGCCTTCCACTTACCCAGGCCCCTCCTGAGAACCCCAGACATAAGGCCTTGCTGAGGGACAGGTGTACTGTTGCCCACAGGCACAAAGCACCAGACCTGCTCTTCAGGCCCATACAGCTGCTAGGAGTGGCAGGTCTATGCTGCTTGTGGGCCCAAGTTGCCCTGTGCTTCAGACCTGTATGTGACCATGAATGTGCCAACCCTGGCACACATCAAGGTGTCCTCCTGAACACTGTTCTCTGCACCATGAGCTTCCTACATTGACAGGGCCTGCAGACTCCCTCCATTGGCACCACCTTCCCAGAAGACACAACTCTCCCTTTGTAACGAGACTTGCCACCAAGTGCCTTCTAAGAACCAAATCTCTCCTTCTTCACTGCTGGTGCAGTCTAGGCCTCTGGGATCTCTCACCAGCCCCAGCCCCGAGGATTGTTTCTGAGCCCATTACAGAGGGAGCAATCCTCACTCGCCTGTAGAGCCCAGCATAGCTTCTCAATCCAGGGCCACCCAGGCCCTTCCTGGAGGATGCAACTGCACCCTGCCCACCTTCCACAGCTCGCAGATGGCACCCATCCACGGCATGCCCTCCCCTCAGCCCTTAAAACCATCACCACATATTGATACTTCTCTCCTCTGAAGGTGGAGCTTAAGTTCCCTCTCCTTGAGTGCAGGCTGGACTTAGCAGCTTGCTCCCAATTCAGTGTAACGTGGCAGGAATGACAGGGCACATGTTACAGCTTCCCCTTCCCTTTGGATGCCCTGCTCTGGGAGGATCCAGCTGCCCTCTATGAGAATGCTCAGCTTGTCTCACAGAAGTCCACCCAGTAAGGGAGGCTTTGCATGGATGTGGAAGGGGATACCCCAGCTCTGGCTCTACATGTTAGGGGTAAGGAGTGGGAAGCATGCAGTTCACCCAGCTTAAGTGCTGAGGTGCCTTGATAAAGGGCCATGCAGCAGCAGCTGGTGGGGAAGTGGGGAGGCATCCTGGGCCAAGGTGCAGTCTGCGTTTGGTGGATGGCCACATCTGCTGGAGATGCAGCACATAGCCCCTTCCTCCTTCCTTACCAATAAGAACCCTTGGTTTTGAGCTTTTCAATTTCTGGGAGCTAAAGTCACCTGGAGAGTCTGACTCTTATTGCCAAAGTCAGAATAGAATCTTAGGAAGGAGCACATGCCTTTCTCTGGCCAGTGAGGCACAGCAGCAGCCTGGGGCTCTGGGGAGGTATTCCTCAGTCTGGGAGATACACATGCTGGGCAGGGTGTTCTCTTCTGGTCCTAGGAGCCCAGTGAGCGAGGATGTAGTACAGTACAGTGCTGTAGTTGGCTCCACTGCGTGTAGTGACCACATGGGGCAAGCCAGAGTACAAAGGCCAACATACTAGAACACAGCAGACATGGAAAAAACAGGTCTTGGGCTATATTGCCGAGCCCAGGAATTGGTCAGGCCTAGAGGACTTCTGGACATGTGGTAGTATAAGATATAATTTTACCATTGGAGCAGTTTTCAGCAGTATTTTATGCTGCAGTAGTCACTACCCAAAACTTAGTGCCTTAAAGCAACCAACATCTCACATCTTACCTGAAGAGAAACCAGAGTATGAGACAAGGGATTGTGAACTAGCTGCCTTGAGAAGTCCTTATCCCAGCAGCACAAGTGGCTTCCAAACCCTCCTGATATCCCAGGAGCCAAAGACAGAATTGTTGCCCACAATCCTGCCACTACTTGCAGGTCTGAGGATGGACCCTGGAGGGAGAAAGGAATGACCTCCCAATTGGCTGAGAGAGCATCTCTGTACCCTGGGGCAGTGGATGGGACCACAGGGCATTGAGAGTGTCTTAGTCCATTCTGTGTTACTATAAAAGAATACCCCTAGCTTACGTAATTTATATAGAGAAGAGGTTTATTTGGCTTATGATGATGGTGCAAAGTTCAAGATTGGGCAGTTGCATCTGGTAAGGGCCTCATGCTGCTTCAGTGCTCAGCAGCAGGTGGAAGGGGAACAGTTGTGTGCAGAGACCATGTGGTGAGATGGAGAGTCAGAGGGAGGGACCCAAGAAGCCAGGCTCTTCAGCAAACCACTTTCCAGGGAGCTCACTCTCCCTCTCAACACGGTAATAATCTGTTCATGAAGCTCTACCCACATTAGCCACCTCCGAACACTGCACATCAGGATTAAACTTCAACATGAGGGGCAGCACCTGTGGCTCAAGGAGTAGGGTGCCGGCCCCACATACCAGAGGTGGCGGGTTCAAACCCGGCCCTGGTCAAAAACTGCAAAAATAAATAAATAAATACATTTCAACATGAGTTTTGCCAGAAATAAACCCACATCCAAAGCATAGCGTGGACTTAAGGGTAGGGCACGCTGGCAGAAAACTCCGCCATGCCATCTCTGGTTGAAGCACCAGGAGTGCTGGTCAGTCAGCCATCCTTGCAGGGCTGGGCTGCTGCCTGCCCAGTACTGCCTTCCTGGCCTCTTCTAGTTTCTGGGGATTTCGCTCTAGGCATGTGCCCTGGTCTAAATATGGATGATATGGAACACACACACACACACACAAAGACACTGGCTCTCCAGAGCTTGTCAGCCTAGGTTAAGTCACATGGCAAAGGCCCCCAAGGAGTCTGCACTTTAGGCTAGCCCCAGGTCTGCTGGCAACCCATAGGTATCATGTAGGCGAAACAGCTGCCCAGCACCCCATACAGAGAAAATACATGTTTCTTTCTCCTCGTGGACCCCTAGGTGAAGCAGAGCAGGGACCTTACTGAGTGCTTTCAGCTATGGTGCAGCTATCAGCCTCCCAAGGAGTCAGAAACAATTTCTGGAGGAGTCAGCACAAGGGGATGCTGATGGGCACTAAGCATCCCAGAGAGAGGTGTTGAGTACTTGGTCACTTCCTTGTCTAGAACTATAACTAGGAGATGAGTATCTGGGGCCTGGCAGAATCAAAACAGCACAGCATCATACCCCTGGACAACCTCACACAGGCCCGCCAGGCCTCTCAGAGGCAGGACCCAACTGGCTGCAGACAGACCGCCTCGATCTGACCATCTTTCATATCCTGAGGTCGAGTAAAAGTGGCTAGAGGGGCAAAAGACCTAATAGGTGACATACAGCCCTAGAAAGACTTCCACTGAAAAGACGAGGGTCCCCTTCTCTCCCGCCTGACCCTCCGTAAAGACTATGCCCTCTGAGAAACAGGCTTACGGGGCAGACCAAGAAGCCGCCTCTGGCTGGCTGCCTTCCTTGCTGAGAATGGAGGACAGATTCCTACAGCAGGGGTGAGCCCTGGAGCAAGTGCTGACATCAGCCCAGCCACCTGGGGACAGGAGAAAGCTTAGCGAGATACTCCCAGCTTCAGACCCAGCGTGTCGGACCCCAAACCGCTTCGGGACAAGGCCCAGGCCGGAAGACCCCACCCCAGGGAAGCCGCTCCCGCAGGCCTCTCCCTCGGACCCGTCCCATTTCTTGGATCTCTCCAACATAAGTACAAGAGTGGTGGGCCCTAGCTCTGTCCCTGACGGCTCGCGACTCGCCTTCCAAGAGAAGTCCTCGTTAGCGGCTCCCAACAATCAGCAAGTACGAGAACGGCAGCCGCCACAACCAGGGGCGGAAGAAGCGACGCATTCTGGGAAGAAGCGACGCTGCATGCTGGGATGTGTAGTCTGTGGCGTGACCTCGGCCGGGACCTCCCACGTCCCGGTAGCTCCAGGTCCCGCAAACCCAAGAAGCCCCGGAGCCCCAGTCCGAGATGAACCATCCCGAAAAAAATGCCTGTCCGTCCTGGGGACGAGCCGGCCCAGCACAATTTCGAAGGAGAAACAGCACAGGCGGCAGAGCGGCCCCTCGGCAGCCGAGCCCGACGGCCCCGCCCGCATGGGGTCGGGCAGGCCGGCTCTTTCTCGCTCTCGCTCGAGCGCGATTGGGCCGCTGTGTCATGTGACCGGGAGTGACTCTTTCGATTGGCTGCGCTTGGTTACCTGAGCGACGGGCCTGGCAGGTGCCGGGGTAAGATCGGTACCCGCGATCCTGCAGGGTTGAGCCGCCAAGTCCGGCTCGCCCTCCCTGCGGGGCCGCGACCCTGAGTCCACCGGCGGCAGATGGGCGCCCAGGGCGCCAAAGATGCAGGCGGGCCGGGGCGAGACGCCGGCGCCGGCCAGGGAGCTGTTCCGGGACGCAGCCTTCCCCGCGTCGGATTCCTCGCTTTTCTTCAACTCGTCCACGCCGCTGGCCCAGTTCCGGGAGGACATCACCTGGCGGCGGCCCCAGGTGGAGCCGGCGGGCGCGGCAGGCGGGCGGCCGGGGCTGTGCGCGCACGGTTGTCCGAGGAGTGGGCCCCATCCTCTTTCCTGAGGATACGAGACGAGATCGTGGCCTCCACCTGCGAAGGCTCCAGGCCAGAGGAGGCTCAGGGCAAAGCGAGGGCGCCGTCTTCACGGAGACAGAAACCCACCCCACTTGCTTGCTGTGCTCTGGCCCCGGGCCAGCATGCCTGCTTTGGCCACAGCTGTCCTGTGTCCACTTGTCGTGGCAGTGAGGGCCTCTCACGGAAGTGTCCAGGCTGAGTTCCCAAACCAAAGCTGGGGTGCAGTTTCAGTTTGGGACTTTGTGGGCCTGCGTTTCCATATGTAAACGTTAAAAATGTTGACTCAAAGGGATGCCCTGGCCTAGTGCTCTGATGATACTGTTAAAAATGATTTATCTGTTGGGTCAGACTGCCCAGAAGCAGCCTTGCCCTCAGTGGATGCAGTCTTAGTGGAAATGGCCACGAGTCCTTGCGCAGGGCTCAACCTTTTTGGGTGGCTCTGGCATCTGAGGTGGCTTTGACAGGCAGGTTTCCTTGGGCAACACTGAGAAAGCCAGGAGGCAGCAAAGGTCTGAGCTTGAACATCTTTTAGGCCATGCCATTGGTATTTCAGTTTTATTTGATTGAAGATGGATCCTTTTTTTTTTTTTTCAGTTTTTGGCAGGGGCTGGGTTTGAACCTGCCACCTCCTGCATATGGGGCCAGCGCCCTACTTCTTTGAGCCACAGGCGCCACCCTGAAGATGGATTTTTTGTACAATTAAAAGCTAGTATGGGTTTTTAGTAGAGAAGTGATTCTATTGAATTTATTTATTTATTGTTTTTCTTATCTTCTTACAAGACAGACTCTCACTGTGTCACTCAGACTATAAGGCAGTAGCTGGAGGCAGAGGCAAGAGACTCGCTTGAGCCCAGGAATTGGAGGTTGCTGTGAGCTGTGATGCCGCAGCCCTCTATCCAGGGTGACGGCTTGAGGCTCTGTCTCAAAAAATAAAATAAAATAAAATAAAATAAAATAAAAAAAGGCAGTAGCAGGATTGTAGGTTACTACAACCTCAAACTAGAGTTAGGCAATCCTGTTGCATCAGCCTTCTGAGTAGCTGGGACTACGGGTGTGTGCCACCATGCCCAGCTCTTTTTTAAAAGTTTGTTTTTGTGTAGAAGTAGTCTTACTGTATTGCCCAGGCTGGTCTCGAACTCCTGGCCTCAGGTGACCCTCCACCTTGACCTCCCAAAGTGCTGAGATTATAGGCCTGACCCACCACACCCAGCCTTGGATCTGTGTTTGAAGAAGCTCACTCTTGCTGCTGGGTGGGAAATGCATTGCTGGAGCAAGATTGCCAGTGGCCATTGCAGTGGTCCTGGAGCAAGCTGAAGGATAATCAGGTCAGGGTAACAAGGTTTAGGATGTGGATTTGGAGTAATGGAGTTGTGAAATGCTTTGGAGAAGGATTGACAGGCCTTAGTGACTGACTGAAGTAGACGGTGAGGATAACAGAAGAATCAAGATGACGTCTAGATTTCTGGCCTGAGCCAGATGGTGGCCTGGGGTGACCTGGAATTGGGCTTTTTTCTCTCACTTGTTTAGGTGGGGCTGCAAGGTAGACAGGAGAACATAAGTGTTCGGAGCTCAGTGAGGCCTGAGCAGAGGCATTTGTCTGGAGTCGGAGTGTCGTAGATGGTTTACAGGCCAAGGCCTAGGACAGTGTGCAGGAGGAAGTACTGGTAGAAAACAAGAGGGGCTCAGGACTGAGCCTTGAGGAACCCTAAATTTTCTTGAGGTCAAGCAGCTGCCCTGACAGGTAGACTTGAGAAGCAGCAGGCAGTGAGGTGAGAGGACAGCCAGGAGCATGTGGCATCATGGAAGCAAGGAGGAACATTTCAGGGACAGGGGACAGGGCAGCTGTCCTGAATACTGCCGAGTGGTTGGGAAGGACATGGACAGAGGATTTGACAACATGGGGATGACACTGATGAAGGCAGTTTGGGGGCATGATTGGCTCAGAAGCTAGAGGGACCCATGTTGGGAGTTAACAGAAGGGAGAAGGTTGTTAATGAAAGGAGCTCAGAGAAGAATATGGTTCTGAGGGTAATATCTTAGAGAAGGTGTCCTGTCCTTATGCTAGTGGTATCCCCTCTGGAGGTGGGGGGGATGGAGTCATGGGAGGAGTGGAGGCTCTGGGCGGCAGGAGTTGCAGAAGGCTCTGGTAGAACAGAAGCAAGGCAGGCAGCTGGTTGTGGGCTGAGCTAGAGTGTTTGGAGAAGAAGAAGAAGAAGGGGAAGCCATAAAATAGTTTGGTGACGTGGGAAATGGAGTCTTTCTAGGGAAACAGTGGGGTTCCCAGCAGAATAGAGGACCCATGTGAGATTTGCCATCATGAATTTAAACTGAAATTGTTTCCTCAACCAACATATGGCTGCTTTGAGCTGGACAATGGGGTTCGTCTGTGGTTGAGGGTTTTTTTGTAAGGAAGGTAAAGAGATGGGCTCCCCAGAAGCTGAGCTGGATGAAGTCTGCAGCCAGGAGGCGCTGGAGGACAAGGCCTGCAAGGAGCAGCTGCTGCTTGTTCCAATCTGGGCAATGGAGATGCTTAGAAAAGCTCCTTTTCAGCATGCACCTAGATCCTTAGGTTTTACTTTGAAAGATTAGCCATCAGGCTTGATCTAACTCTGGACAATTTTCTTTATTTCAGGAAATTTGTGCCACACCCCGGCTGTTTCCAGATAACCCGTGGGAAGGGCAGGTGAAGCAAGGGCTGCTGGGGGACTGCTGGTTCCTGTGTGCCTGCGCAGCCCTGCAGAAGGGCAGGCACCTCCTGGACCAGGTCTGTAGCACTAGGCTTCCCTTCTGCTCCTTGCTGCCTGCTGTATGCAGAAAGCCCTTCCAGGAGCACCGCCCATGGGGCCTTTGCTGTGGCCACCCAGATGGCCTAGTGGAGAGTAGGAGGGTTCTGGGCGGAGACTCAGGACTCCATAGTCTGTCCCTCTCCTACAGCAGGGAGCACCTCAGCCCATCGGAGAGGTCCATTTGGGAGGCTTTCTGCCCTGATCTGCCGCCTTCCAAGGTCTGTGTTCTCCATCTTATGACAGCCATATATTTGGAAGAACACAGGCACCAGCCTAGAGGAGGAGAGCGCCAGCTGAGGGAGTCTCTGCCTCTGGTTCAGAAAATGTTTCCTTAGCTATTTGATTTATTTAAACACATTTATATATAAATTGGAAAAAAGGTTATCAAAACCATTTCTGGTGCCACAGGCCAAGAAGGCCTCTCAGACAACACTTCCCTGGCAGTGTCCCCTACTGGTTGGTGCAGCAGTGGGGACAGTGGTGCCCTCCTGTGGAGTTCACACATCCAGGTCCCAGGCCAAGTGTGCTGTGGTCACTGACTCTCAGTCTCCAGCCTTTTTTTTTTTGAGATAGAGTCTCAAGCTATCACCCTGGGTAGAATGCTGTGGCATCACTGCTTACAGCAGCCTCCAACTCCTGGGCATAAACAATTCTCTTGCCTCAGCCTCCCAAGGAGCTGGGACCACCAGCAGCCACCACAACACCCAGCTGTTTTTTGGTTGTAGTTGTCATTGTTGTTTGGCAGGTCCAGGCTGGATTTGAACCCACCAGCTCTGGTGTATGTGGCTGGCACCTTAGCCCCTTGAGCTACAGGCACTGAGCCTCAGTCTCCAGCCTTACCAGTGTGGACCCTTTTTTTACATGTGAGGGTGCTAAAGCCATTGTTGTCATGTGTCTGCCTGGTAAGTGGCCAGCCAGGACCAAGTCTGCCTGTTGCTAAGCCACAGTCACCTAATGCTGGGTCTTCACGCCAATCCTGGACAGCAGCAGGTGCAGGCAGCCAGTCAAGGGTGTCAGGCGCCAGACTGTAGCAGCAGGGGCCACTGCTCCCCTGGTGACATGCTGTTTGCAGCCAGCTCTGTCAAGAACTGGGACACTTGTGCCTGCAAAAGTCACATTTGTTTTGGATTCAGGTCAAATGCTCATTTAGGCCAGCAGAACATATTTGGGGATACTTGGCTCCCTCAGTGTGTCCCTGATTTTTTTTTTTTTTTTTTTTTCTGTAGAGACAGAGTCTCACTTTATCGCCCTGGGTAGAGTGCCGTGGCGTCACACTGCTCACAGCAACCTCCAGCTCTTGGGCTTAAGCGATTCTCTTGCCTCAGCCTCCCTAGTAACTGGGACTACAGGCGCCCGCCACAG
>CAUYON010020738.1:0-25298 GCA_963573935.1 Arctocebus calabarensis
GGCACTTTCCTATAGTCAGTATTTTTTTTTTTTGTAGAGACAGAGTCTCACTTTCTTGCCCTAGAGTGCCATGGCGTCATACAGCTCACAGCAACCTCCAACTCCTGGGCTTAGGCGATTCTCTTGCCTCAGCCTCCCGAGTAGCTGGGACTACAGGCGCCAGCCACAACGCCCGGCTATTTTTCTGTTTTTGCAGTTTGGCCGAGGCCGGGTTTGAACCCACCACCTTCGGTATATGGGGCCGGCACTCTACTCGCTGAGCCACAGGCGCCGCCCCTATAGTCAGTATTTTATCTACGAGAACTCTGTTCCAATATTTGTAGTATCATTGTGAGGATGATTTTAATTTAATCTCAGGCTTTCCATTTCCTTTCTCTCACTTTCTTAGATTTTTTTCCTGAACACCACTCTCCATATAAAGGCTCAAGGTGAGAGACTGAGAAATTGCTTCCCTGGAAATGAAAGTTTGCTTTTTTCTATTTATAAGTAATCAAGTTTTGTGGTGTTCTATCTTCTGATTACACTGCTGGTATACATTATGTCTGCATTGTCTCGGTTTTTCTTGTTAATCTGTTAAGTTTATGGATGATGTGTTAGGATATTTGAATTTATATACCATTACCTCAGCTGTTGGCTGAAATATTTCAACAATTTCTGATTCAGAGTCATTGAGCGTCTGTGTTTTTATTGTATGCAGCATTTCTTAAAAAAAAAAACTGCGCTGTTGTCTGTGGGGTTTTCTTCGCACTGGACACCCTTTCTGCAAATTTTGTTTTTTGCTTTTTGGGATTCACTCATTAAGGGTACAAAGAATTAGGTTACACTGATTGCATTTGTTAGATAAAGTCCCTCTTATAGTTGTGTCCCACTCTTACTTAAGAGGTGTGCCGTACACCGTGACCACCTCATCCCCCTCCCTCCACCCTTCTCCCCACTTGCTCATTTCCTTATTCCCCTGTTGTTTTAGCTCATCTACTGCCTTCTTGTTAGAATTGAGTACTTTGGATTCTTCTCCATTCTTGTGATGCTACTAAGAAGAATGTGTTCCACCTCCATTCAGGTTAATACAAAAGATGTAAAGTCTCCATCTTTTATAATGGCTAAATAGTATTCTATGGTATACATATACCACAGCTTGTTAATTCATTTCTGGGTTGGTGGGCATTTAGGCTGTTTCCACATTTTGACAATTGTAAATTAAGCTGCAATGGATGATGCCTGTGGCTCAAAGGAGTAGAGCACTGGCCCCATATACCAGAGGTGACAGTTCAAACACAGCCCTGGCCAAAAACTGTAAATTGAGCTGCCATAAACAGTCTAGTGTAAATATCCTTATGATAAAAGGATTTTCTTTCTTCTGGATAGATGCCTAGTAATGGGATTGTAGGATCAAAAGGGAGGTCTAATTTGAGTTCTTTGAGGAGTCTCCATACTTCCTTCCAAAAAAGTTGTATTAATTTGCATTCCCACCAGCAGTGTAAAAGTGTTCCCTTTTCTCCACATCCATGCCAGCATCTGCAGCTTTGAGATTTTGTGATGTGGGCCATTCTCACTGGGGTTAGGTAATATCTCAGGGTAGTTTTGATTTGCATTTCTTTTTTTTTTTTTTTTTTGAGACAGAGCCTCAAGTTGTGACCCTGGATAGAGTGCTGTGGCATCACAGCTCACAGCAACCTCCAATTCCTGGGCTCAAGCGAGTCTCTTGCCTCCGCCTCCCAAGTAGCTGGGACTACAGGCATCCACCACAACGCCCAGCCATTTTTTGGTTGCAACTGTCATTATTGTTTGGCGGTCCCTGGGCTGGATTCGAACCCACCAGCTCAGGTGCACGTAGCACAAGTGCCAAGCTGGATTTGCATTTCTTTGATGAGCATTTTTTCATGTTAACCATTTGTGTACTTTACAGAATGTTCTATTCATCTCTCTTGTCCAGTGATATATGGGATTGTCAGTTCTTTTTGCATTGCTTAATTTGAGTTATCTATAGTTCCTAGTTATCAAGTTTTTGTCCAATTTATAATTTGCAAATATCTTTTCCCATTCTGAAAGTTGTCTGTTTGCTTTGGTTGTTGTTTCCTTAGCTTTTCAGTTTAATTAAGTCCCATTTGTTTATTTTTGTTGTTGCTGCAACTGCCACAGAAGTATTAATAAAATCTTTCCCCACACTTTCTTCAAGGATTTTTATTGTTCCATGCCTCCATTGTATATCTTTCATCCATCTTGAATTGATTTTTATAAGTGGTAAGAGGTGCATGTCCAGTTTCAGTTTTTTATATGTGGTTATCCAGTAGTCCCAGCACCATTTATTAAATAGGGATTCTTTTCCCCAGTGTATGATCTTGTTTGGTTTATCAAAGATCAAGTGGCTATAAGATATTAGTTTCATCTCATGGTTTTCTATCTGGTTCCACATGTCATTTTCTCTATTTTTGTGCCAATATCATACTGTTTTGATCACTGTGGCCTTGTAGTATAGCCAAAAGTCTGGTAGTGTGATACCCCTGGCTTTGTTTTTATTACTAAGAATTGCTTTGGCTATATGGGGTTTCTTCTGGTTCCATACAAAATGAAGAATTTTTTTTCCAAATCTTGAAAGTATGATGATGATATTTTAATGGGATTGCATTGAATCTGTAGATTGCTTTGGGTAGTGTTGACATTTTCACAATGTTGATTCTTCCCAGCCATGAGCATAATACATTCTTCCATTTGTTAATATCTTCTGCTATTTCTTTTCTTAGGGTTTCATTAATTTTCTGTGTAGAGGTCCTTTACCTCTTTTGTTACATATATTCCTAGGTATTTCTTTTTTTTTTCTTTTTTTTGAAGCTACTGTGAAGGGAATTGTGTCCTTGATTAGCTTCTCATCTTGGCTATTATTGGCATATACAAAGACTACTGATTTTGGACATTGATTTTATATCCTGAGACATTGCTGTATTTTTTGATCACTTCCAGGAGTCTTGTGGTTCAGTCTTTGGGGTTCTATAAGAACGTATCAGCAAAGATCCAGAGTTTGATCTCCACTGCACCCATTTTGATGTCCTTTATTTCCTTCTCTTGACTGATTGTATTGGCTAGAACTTCCAGCAATATGTTGAATAGTAGTGGCAATAGAGGACAACTTTGTCTGGTTCCAGTTCTAAGTGGAAAAGCTTTCAGTTTTACTCTATTCAGTATAACTTTCTGCAAGTTTTGATGCTGATTCTTTCGTGATCTTAAAGAGGTCAATAGAAAGTTTTTAGAGAAAAACCAATACTTCTTCAAGTAATCGTTAAAGGATTAATTGACTAAAATGTTAAAGATTGCAGATGTCATGAATAATCAGATTTGCACATGCTTAGGCCATGACAACTATTTCTAGTTGTCTAATAGCAATTGTAGAATACCTTCAATCATAAAATGCATGCTAATTTTGGTTAGAATGTGAAAAAACGCACTACATAATTGAAGAAATCCAGTACTGAAGTCCAAGTACACACTAACAAAACTAGAGTAGCTTTGGCATAAGGCATTGTTTGAGGCCTATGCCAGTTGATTTTCTTGAAGGTAAAACTGTTATATAGTATTTTGGGCACTTTAGTAATAAACTGCTTTGGACGGGATGACTCTTGTACTGAGCTTCATAACATAGCAAGATTTTAATATTATAACATGTTACAAGGAAGTTTTGGTTAAGTGGACAACAGTTGTTAGAATTTGCTGATATAAGCAAATGGGACTCGTTTTAAACATTGCTCTTCAACATCTACTAAAAGACCTTTAAGTTTATAATAAATTTTTGATAAATGTTTGTCTAGCTCCTAAGAACGAGTAAGTTCTTAAAGTGATGAAATTGAGTACAGTTACACAAAATTAATATTGGAATTTAAGCAATAAATATTGGAATTTAAGCAAATCATTATTTTAGAGCAGCCGTTCTCAACCTATGGGTTGTGACCCACAGGAACTGTATTAAAGGCTCGCGGCATTAGGAAGGTTGAGAACCACTGTTTTAGAGGCTAAATGTAGTCATGATTTTTATAAATCTCCCATCCTCCTGATGTCTCTTGCCATAAATGTCTTTGGACTAACTCATTATTCATGACCTTCTGATCAAACATGGCAGCCTTGGGTGACGCCTGTGGCTCAGTGAGTACGGCGCCAGTACCATATGCCGGAGGTGGCGGGTTCAAACCCAGCCCTGGCCAAAAACTGCAAAAAAAAAAACAAAACAAAACATGGCAGCCTTTGTTTAATCAACAAATGACCTGTTGAGCAGTTCCTTTGCTAACTAGACTGAAGGTGCAATGATGGGCAAAACTAGTGTCAATGACTTTTAAAAACCTAACAGTTAAAAAAAAAAAAAAAAAAAAAGAACCTAACAGTTAAGTAGGAAAGAGAAATACATCAAATAGTAAAGAAAATGGTCATTTTAGCTTGTGATAAGTGCTAAGGAAATCAAGAGGATACTCTAACAGTGTGTAAAAATGAAGACTACATTATAGAATGGTCAGGAAGGCTTTATCGGCATGAAAAACATTAAAGCTGAAGGATATAGCCATGCAAAAAATGTAAAGAACAACATCCTGGGTAGAGAAATACAAAGACTTTGAGGTAAAAGGTTAGTGTGTACTAGAAGTTGTTGGACAATCAGTGTGACTGACAAATAGTGAGCAAAGAGTAGAATGCACAGGATGAGGTTGAAGAAATAAGGAGGAGCCAGAAGCACAAGGCCTTGTTAGCCATAGGAAGGAATTTTATCAAGTAGAGAAGTATCAGGTGATAGGGTTTCTGAAAGACCTCTGAGTTTTTAATGGATGGATTTATGAGGAAGTAAAAAAGAAAGTGTGGAGCCTATGATTTTTAGATGGGCTCTCTAGTTCAGGCGAGAAATGGTTGATAGTAGGCTGGTGACAAAGATGCAAAGGAATAGGTAGATTTAAGATTGGTAAAAATCAGTAGACCTTGCTGATGGACTAGACCCAGGGGGAGAGAATGGAAAAAAATAAAATATGATACCCAGGTTTTTATCATATGCTACTGTTGGGAGATGGGGAAGAAAGGAGCAAGTTTAGAATGTTCAGAGGTACTGGTGAAACATTAGATGTGGAGATAGAAAGCAAGTTAATCCTGGCATAGATCTCAGTGGAGAGGTTTGAGTTAATGTCAACATTCCCTTTTCGCTGTGTGCTGGGCACTGAAGCTACAATGAAGAGAGATGAGTCCTCTGCCTTGATGGACCTCTGGTGTATAGAGGACATCATTTAGGCAAGAGTCAGAAAAGATCGTAGCACAGAGCCCTAACAAGCTCTGACATTTTAAAATGGGAAGAGGCTCATTTTTTTTTTTTTTTTAGGTCTCAGTACCTCTCAGCCTATAATTGTTACCATGTTACTCAAATGATTATAACTGTCATCAGTGTTGATGAGAGTTGAGAGATGAGAAAAAGCAGGATCTTGAATGCAATAATTTTCTAAATCCACTTGATGTTCAAGAAGACCAAAAAAGGCTTTTGACCGTTTTGTAAATTAGTGTGACTTTGTACATACTCTTGTCTGTTAGAATATCCTGGTAGGGGTATGAGTTTGCTTTTGTCCCCTAAATTATCTTATTCTTTTGCGTTGTGAGTTGTGGTCTTCCTATTTTGGTCTTTTTCATGTTGCAAGCTTTCCTTGAATGTCTGATTATCCTTGATTATGCTCATATTTAGAAGTCAGGCTGCAAAGCTGAGTGTTCCATATTGTTTAGTGGGAATTGTCAACTGATTAGACTTTGCGATAGGGAATGCAGACAGAGCTAATGTTAAGTTGGAGGGAGAATTCTTAATTGCAGAATTTGGAGGGCTTTGCTTTAGGGAACCAGCAGCCATTCTTGCTGCTTAGTTCTCCAAAAGCACTTCACTTCTTGCTGCTTCAAGAACAATTCATGAGGCTGTAAAAAGAATAGTCTTACCTCTGCTCTGTGGGTTAGGGACATTTCTGTGAGTCCAGAGCCTCTCCAGAGTTCTGATAGAGCCTCTTCTACTATAGTTCTCTAATGAGAGCACTGAAGACATGACTTCTGTCCAGTTACCATTTCTTTATTTTACTTTGCATAAATTTATTAAACTCTTCCATGGAGACCTCTTTTTGTTTTTTTTCCATTATTGTGAACATCTATCATTTTTACTCTTTGAATAACATTTTGATAGGGCCTGGGGATCAAGAGGAGATACATTTGTGCATGTGTTTAATTCACCATCTTGAACTGGAAGCCCCAACAATAGTAATATTAAGAGATGCAGTTTTATGCTTTGACATCACTTTAGAATAGTTTTCCTTAGTCCAATTTAGTGCACTGTTCGTATTTAACAAAAAATTGAGTAGCTCTTGTACATAAGGCACTTGACTAGGTTCTATGGGGAACATGGATAACAGTGACATCCTTCTCTTCAGAATCTCCTGTCAGATAAGAGCAATAAGGCATGTACAGACTCTAGAGTAATACACAGTAGTTTCTGATAACTTAGACTTTCAAAAGGTTATGATAAAGGAAAAGTCATGTCAGTGTAAGGGTTTAAAAACTATAAAATAGTTTATGAAATAAATGTTTTATCTAGCTCTTCTGTATAGATGGATAAAATTTCTGTGAGCAGAGGTAGAGGTTGAAGTGTTGGGGGGACCTTTATGATAGAAAATGGCCTCAAGTGTGACTTAGAGGAATGACAGCCCAGAGACTGTTTAAGAAAAATCACTAAGTCAGTTTGACTAGAGCATTCATGTGGGTATATATAGCTATGGGATGACAGTGCTTCACAAGGCGGGTAAAGAGGGGATTATCCTTGAAAAGAAGAAACAATGTTATTGCTGAAATAGGAGAAGAGGAGATCATTAGGACCATTGAGATAAAGGAATGTGAAAGGCTGTACATCATTTGAGTGAGATAGCATGGGAACTGTAGGAGTAAGCTGTGACTTTTACCTTAACAAAGTGTATATAAAGCAGTTCTAGTTTTTGACACTTATACAGTGAACCTTCCTTTACTTGAAAATGCACTTATATTTTTAGGTAGATTAGTAGGATAATTTAGAGGAAGATGACCAAGAAATAGGAATAAAAATGAATCAAAATAATGTCATTTTTAGTAGTAGAACTGTAAATTTGGAGGCATTTTCCCCCAGGATGAGATTTTTTGTAAGGTTTTCTTGTTTGTTTGTTTTAATCCTGTAATACATTGTTAGTTTTTTAGTTATTTCATTTCAAATCTGATCTCCAATGGAAAATGTACGTATGAGGTAGGGACACACTTAGGGTTTAAGTTCTGGACATGGAACAGAACTAATTATTAGAAACTAAAAATTACTTGATTATGTGTGATTGTCTTAAGTACACAGGTTTAGTTTTAACCTAAGGTTTCACATAAGAGTTAAAAAGTTTTATGAATCACATTTATTGGGTTACTTTGGAAAAACAGTGGGAAATTCTTCATCTTATTCTTAGGTAGTCTTCCAGTCAGTTACATAACTTTTGTTAAGTACAAATAATGGATTTTTTACCCTTATACTGTTTAGCATGTTTGTAATTTTAATGAAGATTCTTGCTAATTTTAGGGGAGCTTTGTATTATATAAGTAGTCCTGTTCTGAGTCTTAATAGATTATGTGCTCAGTGGAAAGATACAGACAAATTTATAATGACTCTTGTCATGAGTGTATTTTGTTTGAGTGTATATAACCTTGTATTGAATCACACAGATTTCCTCTCTAACATCAATGACTTCTTGAGGTCTCCACCCAAACACCACCACCTTAGTGATGGCTTTCCTGTCACCTTGCCTAAAACATTGCCTCTCCCAAACATTTCATATTATCTTTTTCATTTTTTCTCCTTAGCACTTAAAATTTTCTAAATTATTTTGTATAGAGTCTAGCAAAAGTAACACCCTCTTATGCTTGAGTATGATATTATGTCACAGAATTACATGTACAAATAATGGCACAAATAACACCCCATTTTTATGGGCTGGTAATCCGTACCAATTTATTATTACAAAATCATAAGCATGTAATTACGTAACTTAGCAATATCACACTTCAAGAATAAAAGGGGGTTACTTCAGCTAGACCCTGTATTATGCTCTTGCGTATCTCTTTCAATCTGTCTTCCTTACTAGAAAGTAAGTTTTGTGTGGGCAGTAAGTTTCTGTCTGTTTTATTCAGTATTATATCTGTAGTGCCAAACAATGCCTGGCAAATAGTGTGCATTCAGTAAACATTGAATTGAGTGCATGCTAATCTCAGTCACGTGACCCTAGAATACTCACTTTATTTTTAAGGTAAATAAGCATTATACTAATATATAATTTGCATAGTATTGTGAATTTACATCAGAGGAAGTAACATGAAATTTATTTTTAAAAAAATATTTTTGTGTGTTAAATGAGAAGTGGTTTAGTGATCATGTCAGTTTTTTCTTAAAGATTTCATGTAAATTAGAAATCTTTACATATAAAAACCCTAAACAGTAATATTTCAGTTAAGATATTAAAGGCATTTTTTTTTTTTTTTTGTAACAGGTGCAAGTGGCATGAAGAAAATGATATTCTCTTCTGTGCTTTAGCTGTTTGCAGGAAGATTGCGTAAGTTGGAAAAAGGAGTTTCTTCATAAACTCTGTTCTGCATTGAATTCTTCTGTGCCATTTTGCTTGCTATTACTTTGGCAGCTGGGGTGAATCTCTAGTTAACTTCTGTTTTCTACAGTTCTCTTTCAAAGCAATGTGGTTTTTTACTTTATTCTTCTGTCCATGCCACTACTTTTACCTATGCAATTTGTGTGAACCCTTCATAAACACTTGTTGAAAATTTTCCTTCTAAGACTCCCATAGGAGAGTGAAATTCCCTACTATCATTAAGGACGTTTCCTGTGCTCCCAAAACACAGACCTTTTCTTCTCATTTTGTTAGAGAAAGCATTTGGAGCTTCAAATATCTGGGTCCTCTGGTAGCCCTCTTACAAGGCGCATGATTATTGGTTCTGAGGATAGACAAGTGTTTATGGTGTAGTCTTATTCTGCTGTTACCCTTTCCTTGCCTTTAATATTTGAGAATTCTGGTAATCTTAACCCTTATTCCCATTTCCCAATGAATCTGAAATTTTCACTGGTAATCAGAAGATTGCTTAACCAGTAATAACCTGTTATGTGATGTGTATTACTACCTATTCCTATCTCTTCTCTGAATAAATAAAACTTAGAAATAAGTCTCTAAGTTTTTTTCTCAATTTAAAGCAGTATTTCAGATGTTTTATGTTAGAAATTTTAAAATATAAATGCTTTTAGGGTGAATAAAATGAGATTTTTTTTTAATTTTTATTAAATTATAATTGTGTATATTGGTGCAGTCATGGGGAAACAATGTGCTGACTTTATGTACATTCTGAAATATTTTCATTCAACTATTTAATATAGCCATCATGGCCTTTTAATCACTATAAGAAAACATTTATATTCTACATTTAGTAATTTTCACCTGTACCCTTCTAAGATGCACTGTAGGTGTGATCCCACCAATCACCCTCCCTCCAATAAAATGAGATTTAATGGTGAATTTTTTCTTATTTCCTTTTAAAGGTACTGCATCAGTAATTCTCTGGCCACACTCTTTGGAATCCAACTCACAGAAGCTCATGTACCACTACAAGATTATGAGGCCAGCAATTGTGTGACACCCAAAATGGTTGTATTGGATGCAGGGCGTTACCAGGTAAGGAGCTAACTTTTAGGAGTTACTCATCTCTCTGGCTGTCCTACCCAACATGGTCCTGGAACAGCTGCTAAAGGTCATCCCTTGGTTTGGTCCTTTCCTTTCCCTTAAAAATTATTTTGAGCTCCTTCATGGCGTGCCAAATCTAATTTAGTTACATCTTGCATAAAATCCCTTTCCTTCCTGGTATATTTCCCCACTACATTTAACAAAGTTTAAGGAAATTAAAATTGGCATTTAGTCTTTATATAAAATACTCCCAAAGATCTAGTCCAAAAATTTAAATATCTGAATGTAGATAATATAAATATTCTAAATACCTACCTTGGCAATGTTTAAGACCCGATTTAGAATTTGGTTAAAAGCTTAATTTCTCTACCACCTTTCTTTTCTTCCTTGCTATTTACTAATTTACACTATTAAGCAAAGCAGTTAAGAGTATGGGCTATAGCATCGGAATTTCTGAATTTTCTTTCAGGAAGTAAATAAATAAATAGCTTCTACATACAGGCTTTGTGACCTTGAACAAGTTACTTGCAATTTCTGTCCTAATTCCTTATCTGTTAAACAGGAATAATACTAGGAGTGAGTTGCTGTTAGAGTTAAATGCAGCAATGTGTGAGAGTGCCAAGACCTTTGCCTTAGAACACAGTAGATAATAAATAAGTTATTTAAAAATAGGGTATCAGAGAGGCAAAAGGGAAACCCCAAAATGGAATGAACTATTGATAGAAACATCAAATAGGATGGATATCAAAGACATTATTGATGCTAAGTGAAAGAAGCCGTCTCCGAGGCAGCCCTGGTGGCTCAGTGAGTAGGGCGCCGGCCCCATGTACCGAGGGTGGCGGATTCAAACCTGGCCCCAGCCAAACTGCAACAAAAAATAGCTGGGCATTGTGGTGGGCGCCTGTAGTCCCAGCTACTTGGGAGGCTGAGGCAAGAGAATCACCTAAGCCCAGGAGTTGGAGGTTGCTGTGAGCTTTGACGCCACAGCACTCTACCAAGGGCCATAAAGTGAAGCTGTCTCTAAAAGAAGAAGAAAGAAGCGGTCTCAGGAGGTTATAAAACTGTATAATTTACTGTATTCCATTTACATGACATTCTTACCCATATTTACACTGGATAAGACCTCTCTCCTCCTCATTAAACCTTTGCCCAAAGGTTCTCAGATCAATTTTGTGTCTCCAGGGGATGTTTGGCAATGTCAAAACATTTTTGGTTGTCACCCCTGGGACGGGGGGATGGAGGAGGGAGTACTACCAGCATCTAGTGGATGGATAAAGGCCAGGGATGCTGCTAAGCATTCTGTTCCTATAGGACAGCCTTCCACAACACAGCATTATCCAGCCTAAAATGTCATTAGTGCCCAGGTTGAGAAACCCCACCTTAGTCATTGTCACCATCTACGTTGACTTCCTCAGAATTAATCTCAGTAATGTGCCTTTTCATTGTTTACGTCATTTACTCTGGGAAACGAAGGACTTCTACATTCTCCTGTCATCTTCCAGACTCCATACTCACTTTATTTGACTGATCATATTTACCTGCTCTCCCCAACTAAAGGTTTCTGAAAAACCTTCTTGTGGGTCTTCTCAGCATCAGTTATGAGCTAAATATTTGATATCTTCAACCTCTTTTTAAGAAAATCTGTTTAGGCTCGGCGCCTGTGGCTCAAGCGGCTAAGGCGCCAGCCATGTACACCTGAGCTGGTGGGTTTGAATCCAGCCTGGACTTGCTGAACGAGGACGGCTGCAACCAAAAAATGGCCGGGCATTGTGGGGGGTGCCTGTAGTCCCAGCTACTTGGGAAGCGGAGACAGGAGACTAGCTTGAGCCCAGGAATGGGAGGTTGCTGTGAGCTGTGATGCCACAGCACTCTATCCAGGGTGACAGCTTAAGGCTGTCTCAAAAAAAAAAAAAAAATCTGTTTAACTTCTTGGTTCTAATTAAAAACTTAACCCCCTTCTCAGGATATTACTTCTCTGTTAGCCCTTTCAAATTGTGATTTTTTTCTCCCTCATTCACAAATGATGTGAAATAGTTGTCTTTGTTTGCTGCTTTCAGACTTCTTTATACCTTCTCCCTAAAATTTCTAAGCTTTGACTCTTATGCGATTAAAACTATATAGTACCTGACAATCTCTTTCAGAATCAATAGACCCCTGAGTTGGTTGTCCTCACTCTTAAGAGCGTTACTGTGCCAGATCAATTTTTCTATCAATCCTTTATTTTAGCTTCTCTATCGATAATCTTTACTTCCATCTGCCTCACCTCTCATCTGCCTCTCCTTTCTGATTTTCCTGTCTTCTACCACACAGATTCCCACTCTCATGATCATATCCTGGACCACAGTGGTACCTCCTCCATAAGCTCAGTTTCAAACATCATCTTCTCTGACTGCCTCTATCTTCCTCTATTACCCTGGTGTCCACAATTCTGTTACATCTACTGGTGTTACTGAAAGCTCAGTACTTGTTTGGCCAAACCAAGAAGGAGGACAAGTGGCTTGAGGGAAAGAAGTTTATTAATTTGTGGCAATTAAAGGGCCATTGTCCTACCTAAAAGTAGAACAACAGAGCTTTTCAAAGGTAGTTTTCAGCCTTGGGCTATTGCTACTTAACTAAGGTATGGTGGGTGAAGACATTCTTTGACTCCTGACTTCTGCCCAGACAGTTCTATTGAGCCACTATCTGTGGTACAAAGAACAAACAATAGTCCCCCACCCTTCTGATCACTAGCCTCAGACAGGAATGCAGGTTTTAATCCCCCAAAAGAATTGGGAGGCTGTTGTTAGAGACAACTTGTTCTGTAACATTAGGTCATATAATTCATTTTATGCCTCTACTGTTGTATACTCCCTTACAGGGCAACTGCATTGCACAGCACTGAGGGAAGCACCAATACTGCTGCAGTGTCATGTCTCCTTCTTTACGACCTCCACCCCTCCCTCACTTCTTCCCTCCCAGCTTAGATCTCTTGGTGGGTCAGTTCCATAGCCTTGCACTCATTGCTAACTTCGTTGGCTCTCTTTTCTTCATCATACTTGACAAATAGTAACCTTTATTAAATCTAACTCTTTGTGTACTTTACTCCTATACCTGTGAAGTTAAATAAAGCTGGAAAGAAACTCCCATGCTGACTGTTCTTAGTGAATATTCATTATCGCTAGCTTTTAAGTGTTGCCTGGCAGTTACTCATTTTTCTAGTCTGATTAGACTCCTGCTTTCCTAGACAGTTATTTCTCACCTTCTTTTCCTTCAAACGTCTATCACCTCTTCCCTCACACTTCTTATAGCTACGCCCTTGTCTCCTATTTCTCTGAGAAAATTAAGTAATCAGAGGAGATTTTCTACATATTTTTACCACCTCATCTTCCTGCATCTTTCTCCTGCTTTACTCCTTTTTTAATGAATGGTGTGTGTCCTTCTGTAAAACCAGTCTGTTTTATTATTTTAACTCTCATTCCCTTACCACTCAAGACATGGCTCCAGTAATTTTCCCCTTTCTTGTGTCATTAGGGTTTTTCTCACTTCTGATTCATTCTTATCTTCAAATATATTATAATCTCATCTTTTTTTTAAATCAAATCCTCTCTTAACCCTGAAATTCTTTATTTTCCTCTAAAGTCTACCCTACTTTACTCTCTTTTGCAGCAAAAGTTGATCAGACATTGGAAAATTATTTTGAGTGTTATCATTTTTAAATAGTCATTTGAAATTAAAAACCATCTAATAATTGACAATTTCCCCCTCTGGTATTTTCCTATTATTTACAGAAGCTAAGGGTCGAGAGTGCAGGATTCTCTCATTTCAACTCTTCTAATCAGGAACAAAGATCAAACACACCAATTGGTAAGCATAGTATAGTTCACAAGAATTAAACTAAAGGAAGTCAGAGCCTCAAAGCTTATTATCTAGATTCCAGGTGTAATATTCAAACCAATGTTTCCAAATTAGCTTTGGGATATAAGGAATTTGTTGAATTGATGGTTTTATTTAGCATTAGCACCTTTAACAGTTTGGCTGTGTATGATTTGAGGCTCAGTTTGACACACCATGTCTTATTCCTTAGAATTTTCTTCTTAAAAGAAAACCTGTTTTTTCTAGTAACAGCTATAGTTTTATAATTTTGACGTGAGGATGTCTTATAATAAACAAATTTTAAAGCTAATTTCACAAATTTCAAGTGGTGCCTAAAGGACTTCAGTTAAGATTTCATGGCCTAAAAACAAAAAGAAACATTCTTATTCAGTTTTTTGTCTATAAGAATCTCTTTCCTATTGTTGATCCATCTAATTATGGCTTAGTTAGAGCCTGTAATAGGATGACTCAGTTAAGGCATCTCTTTATTAGTAAAATTATAAATTTGCTATGTTTCTTTTCTCATATTTTTAATATCCTAGGTGACTACCCATCTGGGGTGAAAATTTCTGGCCAAAACAGCAGTGTTCGGGGAAGAGGGATTACCCGTTTACTGGAGAGCATCTCCAATTCCTCCAGCAATATCCACAAATTCTCCAACTGCGAGACTTCACTCTCACCATATGTGTCCCAAAAAGATGGATACAAATCTTTCTCTTCCTTATCTTAATGATGGTACTTTTTTCAATTTCTGGAAAAATAACAGGCCCAACTTCCCTTCTGACTACAGTCATATTAAACAAACAGATCACATCAATGATAAATATCACTACTGTAAAAACTACTTAATTTGTAAGGAAATTCTGTTTCATAGATTAAAAATAATTGTGGTTGGAGAAGATCTTGGCATTTTGCCCCCCCTTTTTTTTTTTTTTGAGGGGTGGTTCTACTTCCTGATTGGTTATACCATTCAAGTTTTCAAGTAAGTCCTTAAGAACAAAACTGGCATTTTCAAGGGTGTGCTTTTGAGAATGTTATAAATTGATAATAACTGTCCCTCAACAATAAAAGTATCAAATATCTGTTATGAAAGTTTCTATAATAGCATTAATCTCTTTCTTCCTGTTATAAAATGGAACACTTAACATTAGAAACCTATAGACTGTTTTCATTGCAAATAAGTAACAAAATTAGGCTTTAACAAACCTTTTTTTTTATTGTTGGAGATTCATTGAGGGTACAAGAAACCAGGTTACACTGATTGCATTTGTTAGGTAAAAACCCTCTTACAATCGTGTCTTGCCCCCAGAAGGCGTGGCACACACCAAGACCCCATCCTCTGGCTCCTTCCCTCTTAACAAACATTTTTTAAAGGTCTTTAAAATATTGCTTTGGCGAAAAGAGTTGAAAGGTAAGAAGCCAAAATGAGAAAGGTTATGTAGATAGTTTCCCTAAAGTCATGTGGCTAGTGACCAAATTCTAGGTCCACTGAACCACAGAGCTCTTTGTGTACACCAAGTAGATATCATATTGAGTCAAGTATTCACTTTGATTGACTTAAACTGGCTTATGTTCTCAAAATCAGGGGTATTCTATAACCAAGGAGAACCAAGAAATAATTCATAGACTGTAAACTTAAATTTTCTAACAGTTTTCTTTAAAAACTTTATATCTAAGCTTTGTAGACATTTCCTCTTTCTTAAAAAATCAGCCAATAGCAATTGGGTTGGCTGAGGAGGAGGAGGGGGAAGGTCCATAATTATAATTCACGCTCATGACTTCAAGTGCCTAAGTCCTGTTCTCTGTCATCTGAATTCAATCCTGTGTTAATTGTTCAAGTTACATTTTTTAAATTTTGCAATATATTGATTGTACTTCTGAAGTATATGTCAGACTATAACAATAATTCATAAGGATTTATTTTAGGAGACTAACTGGTCTTTCCCAGCAGAGATATTCAGAATCTCAAAACTATATTATTAGTAAAATTCAAACCCTGTCTCCTGTTTTTTAAAAAATTCTTTAGGCATTCAATTAAAAGTGTTAATTAACCTTTAAGAAGACTAAGTGAGTGATTGGGGGGAATCCTCATTGATGTCCTGGATGACAGTGATTGCTGCTCCCTTTAACTTCAACAGCATTTCCTTCATGTTGTCTTACAACGTGTACTGCTTTTTCTCATTTTTGTTTTTGACTTTTAAAAATTTTTAATTTTTAGGCTCAGCGCCAGCACAGTGCTTACGGTACCACCACATACATCAAGGCTGACAGGTTTGAACCCAGCCTAGGCTGGCTAAACAATAATAACAAGTATAGCAAAAAATAGCCGGGTGTTGTGGTGGGCGCCTGTAGTTGTTAATTCTTCGTGAACTTAATTCTTCTTCTACCTTGGTCTCTCTATCTCCTCTTTAAGGCCAGTGACTCTCAGATTTGCCCTTTTGAGGCAATTTTCTAGGTCTTATGTAAGTGTGATTCATTCTTTTGTATTGTTTTTTCTCTTCTGACAATGTTTTCAAATAGATTGTCTTTCAGCTCACTAATTCTTCTGCTTCGTCATTTCTGCTGTTGCGAGGTTCTGGTGCATTTCTTAATTTGTCAGTTGCATTCTTAAACTCAAGAATTTCTGCTTGATTTTTTTTTTTTTTTTTTTGAGACAGAGCCTCAAGCTGTCACCCTGGATAGAGTGCCATGGCATCACAGCTCACAGCAACCTCCAACTCCTGGGCTCAAGCCAGTCTCTTGCCTCTGCCTCCCAAGCAGCTGGGACCACAGGCACCCGCCACAATACCCAGCCATTTTTTGGTTGCAGCCATCATTGTTGTTTGGCGGGCCTGGGCTGGATTCGAACCTGCTAGCTCAGGTGTACATGGCTAGCGCCTTAGCCCATTGAGCCACAGGCGCTGAGCCTTGATTTTTTTTTTTTTTTTTAATTTAAATCTCTGTTAAATTTCTCTGATAGGCTTATGGATTCTTTATGTTGTATTGAAGTTCACTGAGCTTCCGGGCAGCTGTTTTGAATTCTTTGTCTGAAAGGTCACATATCCATTGCTGTGGAATTGGTCACTGGTATTTTATGTAGTTCATTTGGTGAAGAGACATTAACCTGGATGTTCTTGATGCTTGTGGATGTTTGTCAGTGTCTGGGCATTGAAGAATTAGGTATTTATTTTAATCGTCACAGTCTGGACTTGTTTGAACCCATTCTTCAAACTGGTCTTCTGAGAATATTTTCCAGATATTCAAAGGGAATTGAGTGTTGTGATCCTAAGTCTTTGGTTACTGTAGCTGAATCAGCAGTAGGGGTGCCCTAAGCCAAATAATACTGTGACTCTTTACAGCATTTTCACTCTTGATCTAGTGATACTGCCTTGATGTGCTTGGGTAAGACACAGGAAGGTTCTGTGGATTAGCAGGCAAAGTCTCTCACTGTCTGTGCTGGGGTGCTAGAGTTGGAGAGGAAGGGATGCAGGTACCCCTTTGTGGCCAGGTCAGTGAAGCCAGCTCAGTGTCACCCAAAGCCCATGGTGTCTGTCGCTTAGCTACCTCTGATGTTTATTCAAAGCCTTAAGGGCTCTTCAGATAGCAGGTGGTGAATTCTGCCAGGACTGAGTCCTTGCCTTTAGGGCAACATATTTCCTCCTGGCTCAGGGTAAGTCCAGAAATGTCAAGGTCCTCAGGAGTCCGCTTGGTACTTTATTTTACTGTGGCTGAGCTGGTAACCAATTTGCAAAACTCTCCCCTTTCCTTTCCCCAAGTGGAAGAAGACTCTCCCTGAGCCACACTGTGTGCATTTGGGAACGGGGTGACACAGGTACTGGCTTGGACCTTGGCTTATGTGTCTCACTGAGTCACCTGCATAGTAAGTCACTGGCTCCAAACCAGCATAGATGCAGGAATTGCCCAAGGAATTCCAAGGAATGCAGGAATTGCCCAACTGCAGCCTTTGTGGTCCATTCACATAGGTCTTAATTCATTTAGACCCCAGGCTGCTTTTTATTAGCTGGTGGGTGGGTAGCCAGAACTCAGGTTTCAGGTCAGAGGATTTCCCTCCAGCCAGGTTGGGCATAGGTAGAATTCTTACCTGTACTGTGTTTCCTTGTGTCAGAGTGGCCCTGAATTTCATTGCAAAGTCTTACAATAATATCACTGTCCCTCCCCTAAGTCCACAGAATCCCTCTTTACTCAGCATGTAGGCAGCACTGCTGGAGAAAGAGGGAAGGGTGGCATAAGCTATGCATGACTGTCTTTTCTGCTATCCTTAAGGTGCCTTTTTTCTTGATAATAATGATCAAACCAGGGAGTATAATTGCTCACCTGATTGTTGGTTGTTCCGAAGGTGCATGTTTGTGTGTATAGTTATTGAATTTGTTGTTCGTGCAGAGGGGTGATTGCTGGAGGTTTCTATTCAGCCATCTTGCTCCCTTGGTCACCTCCAACATTTACTGCTTTTAATTATTTGGACTCATGACATATCTCTTTTCCCCAATTACAAACATTGAGGTGCCCACATTTCTGCATGAGAAGGTGCTCAGTAAATATTGGAATGAACAATTGCCGTTGCAAATAATGGAAAAGAGATGTCAGAATTTCCAAGCCAGGCCAGGTACAATGGCTCATGCTGTAATCCTTGTACTTTGGGAGGCCAAGACAGGATGATCACTTGAGTGTAGGATTTTGAGACCAACCTGGGCAATATAGTAGACCTTGACTCTACAAAAAAGTAAATTAGCTGAACATGGTAGCATTAATTCAGCCTCAGGTACTCCAGAGGCTGAGAGAGGGAATTACTTAAGCCCTAGAATCGGAGGCGACAGTGAGCTATGATCATACCACTACATTCCAGCATGAGCAACAGAGCAAGACCCTGTCTCTAAAACAAGAATTAAATGATGTGTGTACAAAATTACTAAAAAGGAAAATTCAAGGCCATCTCATAAGGTAGAGTACTACATGCAAAAGAGGACCATTTTTCTTGGGCACTCCTTTCCTATTCATCTCAACTAAGCAGTTAATTACATTTGTTCAATAAACATGTTTTGAGGGTCTGTTAAATGCTGGGTTAAAAATACTGTGATCAATAAAGTTGTGTCTCTTTACAGTTCAGTGGAGGTAAACAACTGCAGTACATTATTAAAAGGGCTCTTAAGTATAAGAGACACCCATAAATCATTGAGATTTACAGAATTGAGAGATCCAGATTAAAACTGATATATCTGTGCCCAGCCATTCAATGGAGAAAAGAATAATCTTCAACAAATGGTGCTAGAATAACTGGATATCCACCTGTAAAGGAATGAAGTTGTATCTACTATGGTTTGAATTCATGTCAAAGCTTAATCACCAATGCAACAATATTAAGAGGTACCACCCTTGGGGGCCCTTTGAGTGGACTTTCATAAATGGGATTAGCGCCCTTTTAAAAGGACTTGAAGTTTCATCATTCTCTTGTCCTTCCATCCCTTCCACCATGTGAGGACAAAGCATTCTCTCCAGAGGATGTAGCAACAAGGCACCATCATCCTGAAAGCAGAGGGCCAGATACTATAGTTCTTCTACCACCTTGATCTTGAACTTCCTGACTTCTAGAACCATGAGAAATTCCTGTTCCTTATAAATTACCATTTCAGGTATGTTGGTATAGCACCCCAAAGATAGGACACTACCTACCTCACACTTCACACAAAAATTAAAATGGATTAAAGACCTGAAGGTATGAGCTGAGACTACATAACACTTAGAAGAAAATGTAACTGTAAATCTTTGTGACCTTAGGGAAGGCAGCAGTCTCTTCATAGGATATCAAAAGCACATACAATAAAAGAAAAAAATAAATTAGAACTTAACAAAATTAAGTTCAAAAAAATTTGTGCTTTAAAAGACACTATAAAGAATTAAAACAACCAACAGAATGGGAGAAAATATTTACATTTGTCTGATAAAGGTCTAATATCCTGAATATATTATCTTATAACTCAACAATAAAAAGACAACCCAATTTAAAAATGGGAAAAAGATTTGAATAGACATTTTTCCCAAGAAGAAATACAAATGGCTAATAATCTAAAAAGATGCTCAATTAGCAAATGCAAATTAAAACCACAATAATACTATTTCACACTAGGGGTGGGTATCATCAAAAAGGAAAGTGTTGATGAGGATGTGGGAAATTGGAACTCTCATACCCTGCTGGTGGAATGTAAAATGGTACAGCTGCTGTAGAAAACATTTGGCAGTTCCTCAAGAAGTTAAACACAGAGTTACTATATGATCCAGCACTTGCTAGGTTTATGCCCAGTAGAACTAAAAATGTGTTTCTATAGAAACTTGGGCACAAATGTTCATAGCAGCATTGTTTGTAATAGGCCTGAAATGTCCATCAGTTGATAGATGGGTAAACAAAAGGTATATCCACACAATAAAATATTATTTAGCCATAAAAAGGAAGAGTGTTGATACATACTACAATGGAGATAAACCCCCCCAAAGCATTATGCTAAATGAAAGAAACTAGACACAAAAGCCGCACATTGTATGATTCAATTTCTATATGAAATATCCAGAAAAGTTAGAATCATGGAGACAGTAGATTAGTGATTTCTATGTGCTGGGGGAGGGGGCATTGGGGAGTGAGTGGGTACAGGGTTTCTTTGGGGTATGATAAAAACATTCTGGAATTAGTGGTAATTGTTTTAAAACTTCGCGACCACAAAACTCCACTAACTATGTACTTCGAAAGATGACTATTATGGCTTGTGAATTCTCAATAAAAATGGTGCTGTGCAGTTGCACAGGTAGAGTAATAGGACAAAGGGAGTAATTAACAATTTTTGTGGGGAAAGCAGAATATAAGGGAAATCTGGAAGGGTTTTACGGGAGGAGATGTTGGAGCTATGAAGAATGAGAAAATTTCAAAACAGACCAAGTAGGGAAGAGAATTTAAAGTGCTTTAGCACTTGACTTGCTAAAGCAGAGGTATTTAAAGTGAGTTGGTGCATTTGAGGCAAATTAAGACATTTTTCATGAGTAAAACCTGAAATGTTTGTGAGGGCGAGGTAGAAAAGAAGATAATAGGGCGGCACCTGTGGCTCATCGAGTAGGGTGCCGGCCCCATGTACAGAAGGCGAGTTCGAACCTGGCCTCTGCCAAACTGCAAAAACAGAAAAATAGCTGGGCATTGTGGTGGGCGCCTGTAGTCCCAGCTACTCGGGAGGGTGAGGCAAGAGAATCGCCTAAGCCCAGGATTTGGAGGTTACTGTGAGCTTTGTGACACCACGGCACTCTACCGTGCCGTGACAAAATAAGATAATATACTGTGTTACAAAATAAAAAAAAGATAATATACTGTGTTAAGTAGTTTGTTTTTGTGCTGATAGAAAAAAAAACAAGAAATAGGTTTCAAGATATAGTACTAAACTAATCCCCCTACCTCACGTCCCCAAAATAACTAAATAAATATATGTGACAATACAGTCCACACTGAAAGAGTAATCTCACAGAAGAAAAGAAATTAAGAAATTGCTAATAAAAAGGGCCCACAGGCCAACTACCATAAATAAGAGAAAAATTATACCAAGACCTGTTGTCTGTAACTTTATTCTTTTGGAGATACAGATATAGAGAAGATCTTTAAAATTATGAGAGACGGAAAAATTACCTGCAAAATAGGACTGACAATCAGATTGACCTCATACTGGTCGTAGGAAGACAATGAGGTAGTAGCCCTGAAATGTGTCTAAGGAATTTAGAAGTCTATATCCAGCCAAATACTCGTTCAAACTTGAGTAAAGGAGCATAATTCTTACAAGGATTCAAGTTTTATCATTTATAGGCTCTTAACTACTAGCGGATGTTCTCCAATAAGAGAAAAAAAATGAAACACAAAAATCACTATTTAGCAAATAAATTGATAAGACTTGCTGTCTAAATCAAAGATTAGCAAACTACAACCCTTTGGCCAAAGTTGGCCTACAACCTATTTTATAAAAACATTTTATTGGGAACACAGCCATACCATTTGTTTATTGTCTATAATTATTTTCACACTACAACAGAATTGAGTAATTACAATTCCATGTTCTGTAAAACCCAAAATATATATTTACTCTCTGGCCCTTTACAGTGAAAGTTCAACTCCTGATCTAAATTAGTAGTGTTAGAGGGTTTCTAAAAATAACATTCTGAAACTAAAATCCCAGACTCTGAGTGAGAGGTGTGACAGGGAGAAGAAAGTTAAAGCATGTCAAAAGTCTTGAGCCTTGTTCAGAAAGAATATGCAGACACATTTTTAATCAGAAACATAGTTAAGAAATACTAAGAATGTATTGCTAACTTAAGGGTAAAATAGTATGCAGACACATTTTTAATCAGAAACATAGTTAAGAAATACTAAGAATGTATTGCTAACTTAAGGGTAAAACTTAAGGCCCTAGAGAAATAGAATATGTAGCTTGCAAATTGCATAGTACTATATAATTGACAAACATTTTAATATTATTTAACCTTCATTACCTACATTTCACAGAAGAACTCAAGGTCAAAATGCTAACAAAATCAAAACTGGAATCCAGCTCTTCCTATTTCAAGGCAAGGGCTGATTTTACTACTTCAGAAAAGCAGTCAGATAAGCTAATAGACGTCAACTTTTTGCATGATAACTGACAGGTGCTTGTGAGAATTCTTTCACTGCAGAAATAACTATGTCTTACACAGAACATGCACTCTGAGTCTTCACTGGTCTCATGAGTAGGCAAGGGTTTCATGCTCTCCCTCCAAAGAAAAGTAAAATATAAAAATTAAGAGATGTGGGGTTCCCTGAAGGTAGATAAATTATTGAGATGGGAGCAGAGATTGAGTGCAAAGGGGCATGGCATTTTTTGAGGGAGATGGAAATGGTCGCACAACTCTAAACTTACTAAAAGTCATTGAATTATACACTTAAAATGGGTAAATTTCTGGTATTTACCCACTTAAAATGGGTAAATTTCTGGTATGCAAATTATACCTCAATAAAATACAGAGGTGCCAGGCACTATTCTAGGTACTTAGACCATATCTGCACAAAACAAAGACACTTCCCTTCATGGAGCTTACATTATTGTTGTAAGAGTATTAAACAATAAATGCCATATGTATATTTATAGGTTAGAAGCTAGAAAATGAGGACAGAATAGAGCTAGGTAAGGATTAGAAATACTGGCATGATGGCTGTGGCCAACTGCCAGGGAGGAGCTGGAGCCACTGCCAGAGGGAGGGGAAGCATCCTTATCCTGGCAACTGGATTGGGGCTGTGGCCTGTGGGAGTTGCTGCAACAGGAGGACATACTGCTCTTTGGGGCAGTCTCCAAAACCTACTATGGGTGAGAACAGGAGTACTGTGAACAGAGGAAAACCAATAGGGTTTAGGGAAGTCTTGAAAATGCATCACTTTGACCTTTTGTAGAAGTTGCTCAGGCTGTGGCTGTGTGATATAGGTTGGTTCGTAGAATTCAAAGTCTTTTACAAGGAAAATTCCAAAATGAGAGAAACTTATTCCAGAAAAGTTGTCTTTTGTGTCAATATCTGAGCAATGGAAATGCTTTTATTACCTTAATCAGAATATCAGCTATTGGTCTATTTTAGTTTCCCAAGTAGAGGATACCTGCCTTACACAAATATGAAGTTTGATTGATCTTTATTTCTGTTCTCTTATGTGCAGTGAGCATCAGCTGTCTAATGCTGGCTAGTGCTTTGAGGAGATTCCAGATCATATTGTTTTTACACTGTGAAAACATCAAACCATCAAAGCTACAGCTTCACAACTTGGCGTTTGTTAACTATGCCCATAAAAATCTTTTCAATTAGAGAATACAGGTTGTATAATGGATCTGGAAGCCAGGGTCAGCCAGGGCCAGGAGCAGTTTTTTGTGTGTGTGCACATCAGGGAATCTTACTTTGTAATATTCCAGCATAATATAAATAAATGATTTTACTTTTTTTCCCCTTTATATTAACTGACATGGTGTAGCTGATAAAATTGAGATTTTAAAATTAGTTTTTAAAAAGATACTGCTGCCTTAGAGTATATCCAACATTAATAATAAACATTCATTGGTCCAAAACCAGAGATGCTGGCGTGGATGTGGAGAAAAGGGAACACGTTTACATTGCTGGTGGGAATGCAAACTAATATATTCCTTTTGGAAGGATGTTTGGAGAATACTTAGAGATCTAAAAATAGATCTGCCGTTTGATCCTATAATTCCTTTACTAGGTATATATCCAGAAGACCAAAAATCACATCACAATAAAGATATCTGTACGAGAATGTTTATTGCAGCCCAATTCATAATTGCTAAGTCGTGGAAGAAGCCCAAGAGCCCATCAACCCATGAATGGATTAATAAATTGTGGTACATGTATACCATGGAATACTATGCAGCCTTAAAGAAGGATGGAGACTTTACCTCTTTTACATTTACATGGATGGAGCTGGAACATATTCTTCTTAGCAAAGTATCTCAAGAACGGAAGAAAAAGTATCCATTGTATTCAGCCCTACTATGAAGCTAATCTATACCTTTCACATGAAGGCTAAAACCCAGTTATAGCACAAGAAATGGGGAAAAGGGCAAAGGAGGATGGATGGAGGGAGGGTGATTAATGGGATCACACTTACAGTGCATCCTACAAGGGTACAAGTGAAAATTACTAAATGTAGAATATAAATGTCTTCATATAGTGATTAAAAGGCCATGAAGGCTATGTCAAATTGTTCAATAAAAATATTTCAGATTGTATATGAAGTCAGCACATTGTGCTCCATGATTGCACCAATGTACACAATTATGATTTGATAAAAAATATGTAATAAACATTCATTGGAATATTCCATGCAAATCATGAAAAAACAAAAAAATACTGGCATAAGGATAAATAAAATTACTGTTTCAACTAAAGTGGTCTGGGTAGGCCTCACAGAGAAAGTCAAAATCAAAGACTTGAAGGAAGTGAGGACCTAACCAAAAAACTACCTGGGAGATATCATTCCCAGCAGGAACATGTGCCTGGTGTGTCTGTTGAACAGCAAGGGGACCTGTGTGCTTGTCCGCAGTGAAAGAAGGGGGAGCATACCAGAAGTGGTTAAAAGGTTTTAAAGGGGTGGGTAAAGTTTTTGGCTTTTACTGTGAGGAAAATGGGAGTCATTACAAAGTTCTGAGCAGAGAGTAGTGACATGCTCTGAATTAGGTTTTATTTATTTTTTTATTAAATCATAGCTACCTACATTAGTGCAATCAAGGGATACAGTGTGCTGGTTTCATTTACAATCTGAAATGTTTTCTTCAAACTGTTTAAAATAGCCTTCATGGCATTTTCTTAGTTATTGTATGAAGACATTTGTATTCTGCATTTAGTAAGTTCTGCCTGTACCCTTCTAAGATGCACCATAGGTGTGACCCCATCAATTACCCTCCCTCCACCCCAACCTGCCCTTTCTCCTCCCCTCTCTTGCCCCTTTCCCCATATTCTTGTGCTATAGTTGGGTTATAGCCTTCATATGAAATGCTTAAATTAGATTCATAGTGGGGCTGAGTACATTGGATACTTTTTCTTCCATTCTTGAGATACTTTGCTAAGAAGAATATGTTCCACCTCCATTCATGTAAACATGAAAGAGGTAAAGTCTCCATCTTTCTTTAAGGCTGCATAGTATTCCATGGTATACATGTATCACAATTTATT
>CAUYON010020741.1:0-13079 GCA_963573935.1 Arctocebus calabarensis
CCTTTATCTCACTCTATACCAAAGTAACATCACGATGGATTAATGACTTATATAAGACTTGACAATGATCTCACTCTATACCAAAATGACATCATGATGGATTAATGACTTAATTAAGGCTTGACAATGTCTTGTCTAACATTTTAAAATACGTAAAACATTATACTGTTTAAAATTAATAAAAGCCAGAAATAATAAAATTATACAGAGTTTTTTGGGCGGAGTTCATTCTCCAAAAGCAGTTATTTCCCATCTTATACACATTCCCAAAGTTGCTTTCCTTGGAGTGGCCTTTGTTAGCACAGTAAGACTGTGCTTGGCACATCCCATTGTTAATCATTAAACTAATAAACATGTCATCCAATAAACATTCACCTTGTGTTAGCATCTGTTTGTAAATGAATAGATACTTTTAAAAAAATGGTCCAAACCTCTTTCAATTATAGGTGAAATAAGGATCCATACTACATTAAGTGAGGTCTAATCAGAATTTTAAAACTTGAGCAGTTTGGCAAGGTTTTTACATACCATAACCTGTAAAGATAAATTACCAAACATGGTGGGTGTTTGTCAAATGCAATATTGCTAATTCTACTGGGCAGATTTCTTCACAGATGGCACATTTTAAGTTACATTTTTCTAATTTATTACTCTTGGACAGATGTGCTACAGAAAAAAAAAAATCTTATTCTCTTGTGACGGGCTATTTTATCTGTGAGCACCTATCCAAGACACGGAAGACAAAGTGCCCCCATCTTCCAACCACATGCTTTGATCCCCAAACTGGTATTATTGCCATAATTCTAAAACGTAAGAAAGAGATGAAAACCGAAAATTAGTTGTGTATATCAGAAAACTAATATGACACCCAGATTCTTTCGAATCCCCCAATTCAAACAAACAAATAAAAAGCAAACTAAAACATTTAAAAAGTGTACTAAATTTAGGTCCAGATGCAAATTTACTGTCATTATCTTTGATCATTTATCTTCATTACTATCTACAAAAAATGAAATTTATATTAGTCCCTAGATCAGTCTGTTGCTCTTTTCATATGTCAATAAATATTCTGACCTAGTTCTTTTTCTCAATACTTCCAGGAAAAAATAAACTAACTGGTATATCAAAAAAATTTAACCATATGGTAAAGCGGATTTTGCCTGATTTGGGCAGAGGTTCAGAAATGCAATTATGCCACCATATTAATCATTTATACATATAATATTTAAATGCATATGTAGTATAAAAGAAAAATAATTTTTTAATATACATAATCTCCCTTAAATAAAAATGAATATTTTTTTAAACCTCTTTGTTTTTCTTTGTGCTCTGTTCTACTGTTTTAATAATGAGAGAGTAGAAAACTGCTGGTAGTAGTGATGTATGTACATCTACAGTCAGAAGTTGCAGAAGAATAGTTTCTATACTCATATTTCATTTTGTAACTTTCAAGGATAGAAGAAAGGAAGGACAGAGGGAAGGAGGAAGAGAGGGTAGAAAGAATGAGAGAAAATAATAGAAAAATAGTAAACCAGGTATTAAGCCACATTTACTAAACTGGATGCTAGAATAAAATTGGAATGATTTGCTGGAATGATTTATATGGAATGATTTGCTATTACCAATCTTCAAACAAAGTGGGAATAAATTATATTTGTGGAAGAAATACTAAAGCTAGTGCATCAGTATTCAGGAATAGGATTTTGATGAGTCTAACTCACCCTACTTTTGAGATACCTAAGAGCATGCATTATTTAAATATGCCTACAATTCCTTTGCTTTGTGTCCAGAGCACAAGGAATCACCATCTTTTCCTTTGTACTATACTCACAGAAAACACATCAACTCTCCAAACCCCATCTACTGCAAGAATTAGGAATAGTTACGTTCTTTTGGTTTTCGAAGTTACTGGTCAGAGTACACACGTTCACTCAGAAGTCCATGACATTGATTACAGAGTGCACGTGGACACATCATTCTACATTTACAGAATTTTATGAGTGTTTGAAGCACTCATGGAGAGCATTCTGCCAGATTTTCTTATTTCCCGTAAAAGTCAGATTGAATTCTTGATTGAATACTTTTTGAATAATGATGAGGGTGTCTTTCTATTTTTCTGCAATATCTTTTCTTTCATTTATATCATATCTAAGTCTAAATGGAGACTAATTCTGTTCATTCTCAGAGGAGTTCACGTTGTTTCTCTAAAGCTTCCTAGGAGTTCATTAAATTGGTAAATCTACAAAGAACAAATACGGATCCTTTTTTTTAATTTCTAAAGATTTTAACTTAAAAAAAGTAAAGGAGAAACTTTAACGTTATGACTATTATGATAATTGTGGGCAAGAAGTCCAATCTGTTTCATCTGTGAACCTAACACTCGCTTACTTTACAACCCCTTTAGCATTTAATGTGATTTATATTCATAGCAATGATTCAAGCTGAATAGCAAAACAAGATGTCCTTGTGGAAAACATTCAGGGTTTCAAATAGTTTATGTTTTAGTTTGATTAGGATTACTACATTTATTGATGAAATGACTAATCCTTGAAATCTATAAAACAATAATTTATGGTTGAGTTTATGTAACATCACTTTTTGGCCAGGAAAATTTCACCTTTCTGGTGAGTCCCATTTCACAAATCACCTTGACTGATATGTAAATGTGTTCACAAACAAATTGCACCAAATTTCAGCATGGCCTACAAAGAGTCATTAGAAATTCACAGTAGAATATTTCAAACTTGTGTAGTGTAAACCAACGAGGAATTTCTTCATGGTACAGAGGTATTATTACCTCCAAAATAGAAAATATTTTCAATTTGGACACAATTTAAAAAAAAAAAAAGAATCATTGAAAGTATGGGCAACATTTAAGATAAGGAAAAGAAACTTAAAAAGAAATGTTATTATCTTTAAATATTTGAAAGGCAGCTTTGTCAGCAGAGCTTGATAAATTATGCTGCATAAAGTCTACTCAACCAATCTCAGTAGTTTAGAAACAACGACAAAGTTATTTTTTGTGCTACGAGCCCAAATTGGGAAGGTGTGGCTTTTTATACAGTGTCCTTTCAAGGGATTCAAGATGATGGAGCTGCCAATATGTGTAATATTATTGCTCATCATAGTAGAGAATATGACATGTCATGCACCAGCTTTTCATGCTGTCTGCCCAGAGGCAGTGTACCTTATACCCTCTCGTGTTTCACTGTACAAAGATGACCAGATGTATTTCACCAAAAGGAAGTGGGGAATCCTAGGCCCACCATGTACCCAGGAAGAAAAGAAGCAAAAACAGGAAAACAGCACTATCTAATACAACTTCCATAGAAAAGATTAATGACATTACCTTCTCTGCAAAAAAGGAGAACTTGGATGAGATGTGGGTATCACACTCTTAAGAGCATACACAGAGTATTAGCACAGCCCCCAACCTGGCATAGACAAGATTGTGTAATACAAACATCCTGGAATGCTACCTACAATGGTCTTGATGTCTCTCTTAAGAAAGCGTAGATATGAAGTGAGAGATAATTTATAAGGATGGTGTTGAGTGCTCTAATAGTTCTACAAAAATTAAGATACAGTAATATGCTTAAATTTGAGACTGAAAACTTGAAAAATAGAAAAACATAGCAGAGCTTATTTCTTTTACATAACAGCAGACCCAGGATGAAGAGATGAGTAGTACAATGCAACTAAAAAACATCTATGGGATTTGATGATAGTTCTGTCTGTATATAATGTAAAAAAGAAATGTGTGATCCTCAGGGGCCAATTAGAAACATTTTCAAAACTATTTTCTTTCCCTGACTTGTAACTGGCACTCTTAATTTTATTCCTTTCTGGTGGCTTATCTTTTAGTAGTTAGGACAGTAGATTTGTGATCAGAATGCTTTTGTTCATATCCCTGCTTGGCCTCTTAGAAAGGTTTTAAGATTAGGAAAATTACTTAACCCTTCTAAATCTCAGGTTTGCTCTAAAATGAAAAATAATTATATCATCTTAATATAGAATAAATTTTGTGTGTGGAAGATCACAGCCTAACATACAGATAAATTGAAAATAGATATACACAAAAAATTACTTAATAAATGCTGCTAATAATACCACCACTTATTAATCCAGTTATATCCCTATTCCTTTCCAACTTCTATTATACCTAGTTATGAAATTTGTTAGATATGCTCATATCTAGCTTCTTTGAGTAACTATTGCTGCAAATGGAGTGCTGATTTCCAGAACTCAGTGTTAGTCTAAGTAGCTTTTGCCTTTTATAGACCTTTCTAAAGGCCAACTAGGGGGAAGGGGAATTTTATTAATTACAGTTGAATAAAATGGAACTAACAGACAAGGAAAATGGTAAAACAAAAACAAGAACAAATGTTTTACAACCATCCACATGCCACACCTTCAGGTAATCCTGTGCTAAAGCGTCATCTCTAAATATAACTTCATCTATTTGCTTTCCTTAGATTATTTCCCCCTTATAAAGTGTTCACACATTTACTCTTCTCAGAATCTTTATAAATAATATTTAGAACTATTTTTATTCTGTGGTTTTACTCAGTTTTTCTTTCCAGATTGTTTCCTCTGACTACTTCTTCTCACAAACATTGCTTCAATCAAACTTTAGCATGAACTCCTCAACAATAACTTGAATTTCCTATTGTTTCCATATTCATTAAGGCATACTTATGAAATAAAATTTATATCTATTTAAATGTACAATGTGATATTTTCACATGTATGCATTATTAAATGATTACTATAATCAAGAAAATTAACATATATATTACCTGATGGGGTAACCATTATTTTGTGTGGTAAGAAGACTCAAGATGTACACTTTCACCAAATTCAAGTATTCTATACAATATTATTAACCATAGTCACCATAGTGCAGAGTAGATCTTCAAAGGAATTTTGTACCCTTTTACAAGGATCTTTCCAAATCTCACATCTGACCAAGGATTAATATCCAAACTATATAAGGAACTTAAACAACTCAATAGCAAAAAACACATAACCTACTTTATAACAGGCAAATGTCCCAAAGATATATTTCATTAAATGCCCAAGTGCACATCAACCCATGAATGGATTAATAAATTGTGGTATATGTTTACCAGGAATATTTTGCAGCCTTAAAAAAGATGGAGACTTTACCTTTTTTACGTTTACATGGATGGAGCTGGAACATATCCTACTTAGTAAAGTATCTCAAGAATGGAAGAGAACTATCCAATGTACTCTGTACTATTATGAAACCAAATTACAATCACTCACACTTTAATATGAAGACTAGATCACAACTATGGCCCAAGATGAAAGGGGGGGGTTGAAAGGGGTGGTCAGATGGAGGGAGGGTGAATGGTGGGATCACACCTATGGTGCATAATGCAAGGGTACATGTCGGATCTATTAATTATAGAGTATAAATGTCGAAACACAATAACTAAGTAAATGAGATGAGGTATATATTAACCAGTGTGATGTAAGTGTTCCTAATTCTGCATGAAATCAGCACATTGTACCCCATAAATGCATTAATGTGTACATGATCTATGTGTTTACAATGTAATAAAAATATAAAATACAATAAAATAAAATAATTTAGAAAATGCTTACATATAAATTATAGGTACTCCAAAAACAAGAAACCAATTATCATATACTATATTGTGATATTACCTTAATTGTTAGACACTAATTTTCCTCTTTTTTTTCCTTTGTATTTGATATTACCTTAATTGTTAGACACTAATTTTCCTCTTTTTTTTTCCTTTGTATTTAGATCTTTTATGATGTAAAACATAACATAAAACAAAACAAAGAGACTTATTTCTATGCCTAGGTGTTACTCATTGTGTTGTCCTAAAACAGTGGGCTGGAGGAAGAGACTGTTCAAGGAGAACAGAGGTGGAGTTAGTGCTCGCCAATGAAATCGTGGCCTGTTTTCTGATCCATTCAATGTGTGGAGAAGGGACCGATAATTTCTTAAACTGACAACTGTTTCTTAGAGCAAGGACTCGATAACCCTGGGTAGCAAAGGACTGGGGTCCAAAACAAGCCAGAAGAAACAGGCTAGGGCAGGGAAGGGTGGTCAATGCCTTGCAGAAGAGGCAAACTCTAGGTCCCTCAGGGAAAAGTGTATTCTTTGCACCTCAGAGACTTTGCAGAACCAGTGTCAACACTAAGATACTTTGTTAAAAGGAGGGAAAAATAAATAAAGTCCTAAAAAAATCTTTCATTTGCACTCAACTTAAGATTGGAGTTGAGTCCACTGTGCAGAGTGGAGGGACAGTCTCTGAGTCTGGTCCTCCCAGCCCTGCTCCCTGACAGCTCTTGGCCAGGTTTCAGCTGAGTACACAAAGACCCCAGAAAGACCAGGACAGTCTCTCTGGAGGGCTGAGGTGGGAAGGACGCTTCTAGAATTGCAAAAACATTTGATATGGAAGGAGCTAGAACTGTTCTGGGGGCATTCACATGCCCAGATCTTCCCCACTTTCTCCCCAGCTGATGGCCTAGGCTCAGAGACTGGCAAGCACAGTCTCCACATCTGACCTTCTAAACCCCAAAAGAAAATCCAGAAGTGCGCCCCTTCTCCTTTCCCACAGGTGGGCTCTGCAGGGCCTCCTGGGGGTAGTGTTTCCGCAACAGGACCTAGGCAGGGCCTGGTCTCAGCTGCCTCCTGCCCGAGCTGTGACATCTTCCACAGCATTGTCCTGGTCATTGTTGTGTAATGGCAAAACCTCCTTAACGCCTTTCAGTTCAAAGCCCATTTCCTTAAATTTTTTCATTAACCGAAGAAACTCCATCATCTTCTCTTCTGAACACTGGTGCATTTCCAGAGCCTCTTCCACTAAAAGAAGGTCAAAGCCCTTCTCACAAAGCTGTCTATGTGCAAAGAGATAGTCGAGAATCTGTTCAATGTTCTCTCCTTTTTTCTTCATGACTCTCAGGACACTCTCATATGAGTAGCCCATGTTGATGACTGTCTCCACACACTGCTGCTCATGTGGCGACAGTGTCTGTAGCTCAGAATAGGCCTGGGGACAGCTGGGCATGTTGGGCACTTGTGACATTAAAAAATTAGGAGGGGTAACTGTGGGACCTGTATTTGGAGGTGATGATTCTTCCGTGCACACAGACAATAACGAGTGGGAAGGCATCTGGGAGGATGTCAGGTTTGGCATCTCTGTGCCTCTGTCCAACTCCAAAGCTGAAAGCCCAAGAGTATGATGCCCATTGAGATCAATGGCACTGTTTTGGGTGGAAGGCTTTTGGGAATTCTGGAACATGCCACTGCCGAGGCAGGATGTGCTATGGAAAGTGCTTGCCAGCTTGGCTGTCTTCTGATTGTTGTCATCAGAGTCAAGTTTAGGGAAGGACAGGGATTTGATATTGCTTACTGGAGGGTTGGGGGGAGGGACACTTTGGAAGGCAGCGACATCTTTTCACAGTTGCCCAACTGTGGTAAGGTTATAAAGCCATTGGGTTTATGAAGAGGCTTGAAGTCTAGAGTCTCCCGCTCCAAGGATGCCAGAACCTCCTCATCCTCTCACATAGACCCAGAACTTCCTCTAGGCAAGGTATTGTCCAATAACTGAGCCATAATGGGTCCAGTGGTTCCTACCAAAATGTTTCTCAGTTCTTCCTTCTCATCAATAGTTTTTAACTCCAGATTATCAAATGGGTCTTCTCCACACTCAAAGTCAGCAGGATTGAAATCTGCCTTTGTGTGGGATGGGCGGAGAACTTTCTGCTTCGTGGCACTACTGCCAACCCGAGTTGGGGTGAGGATGCTGTTGTGCTGTTAGCTGGCAAGGATGGGGTTAATAGGAGGGGTGCTGTGGCTCCACCATGAGTCTTGGAAAAGCTCATTTTGCTATTGCCCTCTGGGCTACTCTGTGAATTCACTTTAGCTTCTGCTTCTTTAATCTCGTGCTCTGCTTCCAGCTCAGCTTCTTAGATTTTCTTAATATCTTCAGCCCACCCAATGGTCTTCTTTTCCAAGGAGAAGTCTTACTGTACTTCTCTGACAACCTGCAGACAACCAGGCAAGGAGAAGCTAATAGGTAGACGAACATTAGCTGTTGTTTTGAATTTGTCTCCTATCTTAAATGGGACATCATCAAGGTAACTGAAAGTCCCTGAACGCTGCTGCTGCCACCGTCCCAAAAGCTGCAAGGAGCTGGAGCTGGCCAGCCTCCTAGGCTTGGTCCTCACTGAGCTCCAGACCGCCCCTAGGGAAAGGGAATGCCATCAACTTCTACTCTACCCGCCCCGGGCCAGGCCGTCACCGTAGCCACAGCCACTACCTCAGCCATCACGTTGTCCCTCTTATTTCTTTAGCGACTATTATCACTAAATTCAGCCTAATTTTCTGTAGAAAGAATGCAAAGTGAACATTTTTCATATTAAATTTAAAAAAAATGCACACTTTTAAATTATTCTCTATAAGCGAATAAAGTGAAAGTGGTTTGTTCAATAAGTAGATTTGAAGAAAGAAGCTTTCAAATAAACAAAAACTACAAATAAAAAAATAAACAAATGGTCCACAGGTATGTAAAAAATTTTTCAACATGACTAATCAGAGAAATGCATATAATAACCACAAAGACATGACGTCATACCTGTCAGAACAGATATTACCAAAAAAGGACAAATAACAACAAATATGGAGTGTTGGTGTAAATGCAACATTTTATACTGTTGGATGGAATGTAAATTGGTACATCCATCATGGAAAACAATAAGGAGTTTCTTCAGACATTAATTCCTCACATTTGTGCCTCTTAACTTGTGGATCGCTAAAATTTTTCTTTCACATTTCACCATACAAAATCCTTGGCTATTTTTTAAGATATAAATTAAATGCCATTCAAAGCCATTATTGTCTTGGCAATATAAGTTTTATCTTATTTCTAATACATGTTAACTTTACCAAGTGTATAGACTTCCAAGCTGAAATTCTTAGGTTTTACCATTCATATTTCTTATAACAAGTTTTATCCCAGGAGTTCCTAGACCAACATAAATAAATATCTTTGTACAATCAATCTCCCCATTCATTCTGAACAATTATCTCTCCATTTATTCACACATGCATGTGTGAACACAGGCACACATATATTTGTGGTTTAACAGAACTCAAGACACCACCCAAAGCTCTTTCATTTGTTCTTTAAAATACAAGGTCAGTCAAGTACCTGAACTCATTCCAGAAGAAATGCTCTATACCTCATTGGAAAGTATCACTGCAGTCACCTTCAAAGTACTCACTTTCGGAAGCTGCTGACATCAGTGGCTAGACTACTCTTCAAAGCAATTTTGGAGCTCTTTCTCTAGAATGGTAATCACAGCTCTTCTCCTATGAGATCTGACAATTAAGTCTGTGAACTTTCCACTGTGCACTTACATTTCCAACACTAAAACTTCCCACCGTGCACTTAAATTTCCAACACTTAAGATTTCACCCTCTGGGTGCATGGGTGTCTCACAGACGTGTTCCTATTGATGTGTGATAGTATCTTGCCGAGTGTCATTCATTACTGTTCTTGTATGTCATATGACAACAGCTGTCATGGCCATTCTAGGAAAAGAATTATGAAATTGTTTTCAAGTGTGGACCAGGCACTAGCATAAGTGAATAGCTTCCCAAGGGGAGTGATTCAAAGGTGACCTCAGTGAGATTCACAATGAGGTGTCATAGCACTTCTAGGATGAGTTCACAGACTTAATTACCAAACCTACAACATTCTTTTTAATTTCTTCAATGCTATTAATATAAAATATTGTATAGATTGTTGCAATTTAGATTTTATTTTTATATATAAATGAACTGTTATTACATATATATAAATTCCTGTTATTGTTAATACACAAGTTAATTCTCACACAAAACAGTAAATTAAGTACTATATTTAAATATATATGTAGACATACATATATATATACATATACCTAAGGAAATAGTCTCAATAAAGATACTTCAACCAAATTATGTAGATGATAATTGAAAAGAAAAATTAAATCTAACTTTTCTTGCACGTACCATGGTGTTCATTGTACTTGTTGCCTCATTACACCTCATTTAGTTTACAAGTAAACTTGGAGTAATTTTTTGGTAAGATTTCACAGGGTTTTTTTTCACATGAGCACAAAATATAGTTTTAAGTACAAAATCAGAGCCAAGAAACACTTGGATGTATTAATGACTAACATTTTTTGGCAACGATGGGAAAATTCTCTTAGCTATTCAAGCTGGGAATCTCAGATAAGTTCATTGTTCTTGCTGTTCACATTCAGTTTTCCCTTTCATTTATACCATTAACACTAACTGAACTGCTTTCTGCCTTTCAATTCCTACTGCTTTTACTCAACTATTATTACTGCATTGCATGAGTTTGTATAGTGGGAATTTGCTCAGGGAGAGGTATCAAGAGGTATACAGAAGTCAAATATGTTATAGGTGCATTTTGTTACATTGATGTGTATTCTGTTAAGTAAATGTGTATTCTGTTAAGTTGAATGAGCTTCTCATTATCTTTAAATGTGTGCAAATGTGTACTGATAAAATGATAATTATCACCTGTGCTCTCAAAACTGCAAGGGGAAAGTTGCTGTGGACTTCATTAGAACTCTTGCCCTTGGTTCTAAGATCTGTAAAGTTTGGAGGCTATCAGGTTTTGTTATAACAAAGATATATCATTAGTGATGTTTCAATGCTATGTTCTAACTAAGTTTATTAAACTGTGGAATCATGTGGTCAGATCCTAAAAAATAGCTTATGAAAGTGGGGAACCCTTTCTGTTTGCATATCAACAAATAGAATAGAATAATGTTTCTAATTTGTCTCCCTCACAATAATTTTTCTCTCTTTGATTAACCCTATGCACACTTCATAATGAAGTCTAATTGCATTCATTGGGCGTAAAATGATTAAAGAAAAGGGATGACTCTTCATTGAAAACATATGAGAAGAATGGGGAGTATACACTTGGAACAATAATGCAATATTACATGTACTATAATAGGACTAGCTATGCACCAAGTAACTGAAGGTAACTCAACTGATCTGGTTGTGTAAGGTCATAGAAAAATAAACCATCAAAGAACAGATAGAGGTCAATTTACATTGTCATTATTTTTATAACCACTATTAATTTAGTAATGAAACAATGCAAAGGTGGTGAAATATGCTTAGAAGCTGTAAAAATATGTGCTAAAAATTACATAGTATCAAGAGTATGACATGTTCAAAGAGAACAGAGAAGTTATTATGCCTGGAGCTTGATGTGTAGAAGAAAGAAAGGGAAAAAGAAATGAAAAGTAAGCATGAGATCCTGAAAGGGCATATTGCAACTGGTAGAGGAATTCCAGTACAGGGTGTTGTGAAATATCATGAAGAGTTTTATGTGTCAACAGTGGCAGTGAGAAAGAGAACTCAGATACATGTTCAGAGATATTGAAACCAAGTAAATGGCTCAGGGGTCTCAAGTTATAGTGATGAAGTTAAGAATAAGAATAGAGAAAAGAGAATTATAAAACTTTGTGGAATAATTATTGTTAGAATTGTGATCCTTAGAACATGTGAGAAAAACCACTATCCATAATAATAGATTTCAAATGTTATTTGAGTGAATGGTAGTAACGTTAATTATCAGAGTTTGGGAGAAAGTGTAGGTTAGGGAAACCATTATAAAGGTCAATTTTTAAAAGGGGAAGCTTCAAACATTTTTGAGAAAGCACAGAGGCATTATGTTTTTCAAATCTTTTAATTTGAAATAATGTCATATTTATAGAAAAGTCCCAAGATAGGACAAAGTTTCCATACATCCTTCACCCAGCTTCCCTTAATGTAAATATCTCATATAAACACATAATTTCCTATTGTTTCTTTTTTAGATATAGGGTCATCCATGCTGGTTTCAAACTCAAGTGATCTTCCTGCCTCATTTACCTGAATAGCTAGGACTGTAGGCGAATGTCACAATGCCTGGCTAATTTGTTTTTTTGTAGAGGTGAGATCTCTCTATGTTGCTCAGGCTGGTCTCAATCTCCTGGACTCACGCGATTTTCCCTCCTTAGTTTCCCAAAGGGCTGGGATTACAGGCATGACTCTCTACAATTTCCTATTATCTTAGAAACAAATTATAGTAAAGCTAATGACTTAAATCAATACAAACATATTAACTTATAGTTCTATAGATTAGAAGTCCCCGATGGGTTCCAATTTGCTATAATTAAGGTATCAGCAGACTTTATCCTCCTTTTGGAGGCTCTCAAGGACCATTTAGTTTCTTTCTTCCTCCAGGTTCCAGTTTCTCCACCTGCCCATCTTTGTTGCCCCCTTTCATCTACAAAGAAAGCAGGGGACAGTTAACTCTTTGTCACATTGCATTCCTCTGACACTGGGCCTTCTTTTTCCACATTAAATAAACCTGCATAATAATCTGAGTAATTTAGGACAATACCTTCATTTAAGGCAAGTGTATTAGCAAATTTAATTTCTATGTGCTACTGGAATCCCCTTTTTCATGTAACATCTTATATTTACAAGTTGCAAGGATTAGGACATTAGACAGATAGGAGGGATTATTATTTATCCTCCTACTGTAAAACCAAGGCACTTAAAAAAAACTAAAAATATAAAATAACATAAGTATATCAATATTACTAAGAGAACGGGATTTATTTACATTTCATCATGTTTCCCACTATTGTTTCGTATCTATGTTCTGTGTATAGTAGATAAGTGACATTGGTACGCTGCTCATATGTGTCTATTTACAGGCATGGATTTTCACCATCCACATCATTTAAGAATCCTCCCCAATGAGCTATTCCAACAACAATTAGGGTTGTGATGTCCTGGGAGCACAAACAATATAGTTATTCAAAAATCTCTTCATAAAACATGATTATGAATAATGCATTAATTTGGGATTGTCTCCTCACTGCTTTTATTATTCTGCTCTGATCTACTAATTTTTGCATAGATTACTCAATAATTTCCCATTACAGTTTGTATCCTGCAGAACAGTTCAAAGAATATAAATAACATGGCCCTA
>CAUYON010020742.1:0-34050 GCA_963573935.1 Arctocebus calabarensis
GGGGAGGTTGGGGTGGAGGGAGGGTGATTGGTGAAGCCACACCATGATGCATCTTAGAAGGGTACAGGCGAAACTTACTAAATGCAGAATACAAATGTCTTCATACAATAGCTAAGAAAATGCCATGAAGGGTATGTTAAATACTTTGATTAAAACATTTCAGATTGTGTATGAAGCTAGCACATTGTACCCCTTGATTGCACTAATGTACTCAGCTATGATTTAATGATAAAAAATGAATCTAAGGAACATAAAGAGATTGGGATCTTGCCACCCAGCACCCACCAGGCTTGCTTAACTCTTTTGTGTAGACATATCTGTTTCTTTCTTGCTTCCTTATCCTCCTTCCTTCCTCTCAACTTTCATTCAGCATAGACTGTAACATTGTCAGTATTGTTTTGCTTCTAAGGGAAAATGAGGGAAGAGACAGTTATAAATTTGTTTTAAAGAATATGTTGGTTACTATATTTCAAAATAACTGGTTTACATTGATTCCCTTTTAAATTTTATATATTTTTAAATATCTCCAGAAGAGATAGGGATCAGAAATTTCTTTGAAGTGCCAAAGGGCTTCATGATATAAGATTAAGAATCCATGGACTAGGAAGTTTATAGTGGAGCAGTAATATAATTTATATTTTGAAGTACCTTTCTAGCTACTGTGTTGAGAATAAGCTATTTAGTTGGAGGAGGAAAAGGTAGACAAATTAGGAGTTTGTTACCATGATTCATGGATTATATTTTTGGTTGCTTAGACCAGTATAGAAGCAGAGTAAGAGGTGAAAATGGTCATATCCTTGATATATTTTGAAGATATAGCCGAGGCTTAGATGATGGGGTGAGATGTGGGTTATGACAGAATAGGATGTGTGCAGGGTAACTTTTTAATTCTTTCTACAAACCTTGCATCATCTTATGGGATTTAGAATTTTAAAAACAAAACTTCAAATTTACATGGATAACTTCACTTCTACAAAAACAGTAATATAGAATATGAAGACAGCAAAGGAGATAATGTACGTGGCTAAATTAACATTGCAAATTAATATACAACCATGCATGTTTTGAGATTTTATTTCCTTTAGAAATCTTTATGCAAAAGTGAAAAACCATAAGCTAGTGCAATAGTGAAAAATAATTTGCAAATATGCTACTCAGGGCTATGAAATATTTCTGGTGTGTCCTGAAAATCAATCTGTCCTGGTACCTACATTTGCAGGATAGATGGGTACCAGCAAGAAACTGTTTTAGTCACTGGCTATAGTACACTAAATATGTGGTCTATTTAGGTGCTGGAGTAACTCAAATTTAAGTATAAAAGATCATTGCAATCATCAAGGTTTTTATATAAAATTTACCTGATGAGGTAAATGCTTTTGTCACAGACAGAATTTTGGCATTGATAAACCATGCTACTGACAATTTCTATATGTAACATAATTATCATTAACAAGGGATCAGAAAAGTTATTTTCCTTGTGTTGCTTTTTAATTGGAAAATATAGAGTACAGAGGAATGACAGGAATCTTAGGTATATCAAAGACAATTTTAAGTCTAATAAGATTCAAAACAATTTCAAATGGTGAATTAGTATTCTAATCAACTATTTAAAATATTATAAAACTCAAAAGTAATGATTAATACAACATTCAATTTCTAAATATTCAACTTCTTTAACATAAAGCCTTTGTCTTTTATAAGAAGTTTTAAATAATCTATAATATAAAATGAAACAATTATTTCATTCTGAAGAACAGTAGGCAAACAATGATTCAATCTTCTGTTATTCTTACCATCATCCTTTCCTGGGCTTATTTTTATCAGCAATATTAAATTTCCTGACAGATTATCCTTGAATGGGAGAAATTGAAATAGAGCTTCCCAGGGATGTTTAATGTCAGACTTCAAATGCTATCATCTGACCATGGTTCCCAGAGAGGGAAACCATGACAGACAGTAGGTCAGTGCTGAGACTACACTACCTTGGGTCTTATTTCTTTTTTAACTAATTCTAACTGCTACTTCAAGTCTCTTGAAACTTCTTAGTAGTAAATAACTATGAATTCATGAGTAATCAATTTCAAGAATTCAGTCAATTTAATTGACCTTTAACTATCATGCTGTCATTACAACTCTTTCAATATAACAGACAGAAATAGATAATATGGGAAAACCTAATCACAGAGTGGTGGATCGATTTTTACCACTTTTTGACTCTATTTGTAGAAACTAGCAACTTCTAAGATAAACTTATCACATCACCATCATTGTTAAACCCAAATCCATGTAATCATGAAGGGGGCAATAGGACTTTTCTCTTATCCCAATAGTCTCATAGCATTTAAAATCTAAGCCACTGTTACCAGACTCACACCAATGACTCTATTAATATGTGTCTCATTTCCTACAAGGATGCTAGAGGTAACTCAAATGCAAATGTCTACGAAATACAACTTTTCACTTATACATCCCCTTTGAAAGAGAAAGCCTCTATCTCTTTCAGTATTCTCCATTTCAGGAACCTCCTTTAAGTTTCAAAAGCTTAAAGCTTTATGTCATCAATATTTCTCTAATCATAGATTATGTGTGCACTTCTTTACACCACTGCCAACACATTTTTAAAACTGCCAACATCTCTCACATAGACTACTTCAGTAGTATCCTAATTTGTCCTCCTGCTTCCATTGTCGTGTCTGCTTATCAACTTCTACACACCAGCCAAAGTAATTAATATTTTCAAAACACATATTTGATTACATAACTTCACTCATTCTTACTTAAAAATTGTTAAAGGCCTCCCTTTGCATCAAATCTACCTCTGTTACCTCATCTCCCACGTCTTCCTCCCAGTCTCTCTCTGCACTCTCTCTCCATTTTCAATTTCTCAATGCGCAATGTTTTCTTCTCCTATATACCTTGTCTCTACTTACAAAATTCTTAACATTTCCTCTTCGGCTCTTTTTTTTTTTTTTTTTTTTGAGACAGATTCTCACTTTTTCACCCTTGGTGGAGTGCCATGCCATGGTGTTATAGCTCACAGCAGCTCCAAAATCTTGGGCACAAGAGATTCTCTAGTCTCAGCTTCTCAAGTAGCCAGGAGTATAGGCACCACCACAACAAACAGCTATTTTACAGATGAGGTCTCATTGTGGCTCAGGCTGGTCTCAAACCTGTGAACTCAGGCAATCTACCCACCTGGGTGTCTCAAAGTGCTATGGTTTCTGGCATGAGCCACTGCACCTGGCCCCAGTCTACAGGTCTTTTTTTTTTTTTTTATTAAATCATAGCTGTGTAAATTAGTGCAATCAGGGGTACAATGTGCTGGTTTCATATACAATCAGAAATATTTTCATCAAACTCTTTAACATAGCCTTCATGGCATTTTCTTAGTTATTGTATGAAGACATTTGTATTCTGCATTTAGTAAGTTTCACCTGTCCCCATCTAAAATGCAACATAGGCGTGGACCCACAAATTAACCTCCCTCCACCCAACCTCCCACTTCCCCTCCCCTCCCTTGCCTCTTTCCCCATATTCTTGTGCTATAGTTGGGTTATACCCTTCATATGAAAGCTATAAATTAGCTTCATAGTAGGGCTGAGTAAATTGGATACTTTTTCTTCCATTCTTGAGATACCTTGCTAAGAATAATATGTTACAGCTCCATCCATGTAAATATTAAGGAGGTAAAGTCTCCATCCTTCTTTAAGGCTGCATAATATTCCACGGTATACATGTACCACAATTTATTGATCCATTTGTGGGTCGATAGGCACTTGGGCTTGTTCCATGGCTTAGCTATTATGAATTAGGCTGCAATAAATATTCTGGTACAGATGTCTTTGTTATAATGTGAGTTTTGGTCTTCTAGGTATATACCTAGTAAAGGAATTATAAGATTGAATGGCAGGTCTATTTTTAGATCTCTATGCATTCTCCAAACATCCTTACAAAAGGAACGTATTACTTTGCATTCTCACCAGCACTATAGAAGCATTCCCTTTTCTCCACATCCACACCAACATCTCTGCTTTTGGGATTTTGTTATGTGGGCTAATCTGACTGGAGTTAGATGACATCTCAAAGTCGTTTTGATTTGCATTTCTTTGATGATTAAGGATGGTGAGCATTTTTTCATGTGTCTGTAGGCCATGCGCCTGTCTTCTTTAGAGAAGTTTCTCTTAAAGTCCTTTGCCCACCCTGAGATAGGATCACTTGTTCTTTTCTTGCTAATACTGTTGCAGGAAGACAAGGCCCAATGGAGAGAAAGAGCACCCAAACACCACGTTTATAAGAGGAAGGGCTTTATTCACCAGCTGGGAGCTTATGGCATAGAAGAATTCCAAATTGCCATTCTCCCCATCTAGCTTGATCTTTCCTTTTATTGACAGCCAAGAAGTTCCACCCCACAGGTACCCTTCTCACTGGCCAGTTTGAATCAAGTGGGAGATGCTAGTCCAGGCCCCACAGAACTACAGGATTTCACAGAACTTGGAAATTTCCATGTTCCAGGAAGTTACAAATTCCTAAGGGCTGAGTCACCATGGAGAGGACCCTGCAAGTGTATCCTTGTTCTCTCCTTGAGAAAACCTGTTCTCCCAAACCTCACCCTTCTTGGGTATCCTCTCTCAGTACGTTTGAGTTCTCTGTGGATTCTGGTTATTAAACCTTTGTCAAAGGCACAACCTGTGAATATTTTCTTCCATTCTGAGTGCTGTCTGCTTGCTATACTTACTATGTTCTTGGCTGTGCAAACCTTTTTAGTTTGATCAGGTCCCCCTAGTGTATTTTTGATACTGCTTAAATTGCTCTGGGGGGTCTTCTTCTTAAAATATTCACCCAGGCAGATTGCTTCAAGAGTTTTCCCTACACTTCCTCTAGAATTTTTATAGTTTCATTTCTTAAGTTTAAATCTTTAATCCAGTGAGAGTCCATCTTGGTTAAAGATGAAAGGTGTGGGCAAAATTTCACTATTCTGCAGGTCGCCTGCCAGTTCACCCAGCACCCTTTGTTAAATAGGGAGTCATTTCCCCACTGAATGTTTTTAATTGGCTTGTCAAAGATCAAGTAACGGTAAGTAGTTGGATTCATTTCTTGGTTCTCTATTCTGTTCCATACATCTACATCTCTGTATTTGGGCCAGTACCATGCTGTTTACATCACTATGGATTTGTAGTACAGTCTCAGGTCTGGTAGCGTGATTCCTCCTGCTTTGTTTTTATTTATGAGTAATGTCTTGGCTATTCGAGGTTTTTTCTGATTCCATGTAAAACAAAATATTATTTTTTTCAAGATCTTTAAAATATGATGATGGAGCTTTAATAGGAATTGCATTAAAATTATGTATTGCTTTGGGTGGTATGGACATTTTAGCAATGTTCATTGTTTCCAGCCATGAGCATGATATATTTTTCCATTTGTTAACATCTTCAGCTGTTACTTTTCTTAAAGTTTCATAGTTCTCTTTATAGAGGTCTTTCACGTCCTTTGTTAGGTAAACTCCCAAATTTTTTCATCTTCTTTGGCACTACTGTGAGAAGAATAGAGTCCTTGACCATTTATTTTGGCTTGGCTATTATTGGTATATATAAAGGCTCAGATTTATGGGTGTTGATTTAGTAGCCTGAGAAATTGCTGTATTCCTTAATCACCACTGAAAGTGTCGTAGTAGAATCCCTAGTGTTTTTCAGATATAAAATCACATCATCTGTGAAGTGTGAATGTTTGATCTCTTCTGCCCCTATGTGGATACCCTTGATCACCTTTTCTACCCTAATGCAATGCCTAAAACTTCCATTACAATGTTAAAGAGCAAGGGAGACAATGGACAACCTTGCCTACTTCCTTATCTAAGTGGAATTGATTTCAATTTAGCTCCATTCAATACAATATTGGCTGTGAGTTTGCTGTAGATGGCCTCTGTTAGTTTAAGAAATGTCCCTTCTATACCAATCTTCCTAAGTGTTCTAAACATGAAAGGATGCTAGATATTATCAAAAGCTTTTTCTGCATCAATTGAGAGAATCATATGGTCTTTATTTTTTAATTTGCTTATGTGCAGAATTATATTTCTAGATTAACGTGTATTGAGCCCTCCTTGAGATCCATGGATAAAGCCCAATTGGTCATGATGTATAATTTGTTTGATGGGTTCTTGGATTCTGTCTGCTAGGATTGTATTGAATATTTTTGCACCAGTATTCATTAGTGATATTGGTCTGTAATTTTATTTTCTTATTGGGTCTATCCCTGGTTTAGGGGTCAAGGTGATGTTTGCTTCATAGACTGAGTTTGGTATTATTCTTTCTTTTTCTATATTTTGGAAATGTTGGAGTAATATTGGTGTTAATTCTTCTTCAAAGGTTTGTTAGAATTATGATTAGAAGCCATCTGTTCCCAGGCACTTATTTTTAGGGAGATTTTGTATAGTTGATGCTATTTCAGAACTTGACCTAGGCCTATTCAACATTTCCACTTCGTTTTGGCTAAGTCTTGGTAGGTGGCGTGCTTCCAAGTATTGGTCAATTTCCTTCAGATTTTTCTGAGAGTAAAGTTTCTTGTAATATTCGTTAAGGATTTTTAGGGGTTTTGAGGGGTATGTTGTTATTTCATCTTTACCATTTCTGATTGATGAAATTAGAGATTTTATTATTTTTTCCTGGTTGAGTTAACCAAAGATTTATCTATTTTATTGACCTTTTCGGAAAACCAACTTTTTGATTTATTGATCTGTTGTCTAATTATTTTGTTTACAATTCTACTCTAATTTTGGTTATTTCTTTTCTTCTGCTTGTTTTGGGGTTGGAATGTTCTTCCCTTTTACAATTTCTTGAGATGTCCCATTAAGTTGTTCACTTCCCCTGTTTTCATTCTCTTGAGGAAGGCTTGCAGTCCTATAACTTTCCCTCTTAGTACTCCCTTTTCAGTATCACAGGGGTTCTGATAATTTGTGTCTTCATTGTCATTTTGTTCCAAAGATATGGTAATTTCATTCTTAATCTCGTCTATGACCCATCTATCCTTCAGCATAAGGTTATTTAATTTCCAAGTTTTTTTTTTATGAGTTTGCAGATTTCTGTTAATATTGAGTTCAAATTTTATTCCATGATGGTCTAAGAGGGTGCAAGGAATAATTTCTATTCTTTTAAATTTGCTGAGGTTAGACTTGTGACCTAAGATGTGATTGATTTTGGAGTATGTTCCATGGGCTGATGAGAACAATGTGTATTTAGTTTTGTTGGGATGAAATGTTCTGTGGATGTCTGTTAAATGCAAGTGTTGAATGGTTAAGTTTAAGTGTAAAATTTCTTTGCTTAGCTTCTTTTTGGAGGATCTATCCAACACTGCTAAAAGGGTGTTAAAATCCCCGTATACTATGGAGCTGCAGGAAATCAAGTTGCTCCTGTCTGTTAGAGTTCTCTCATAAATTGAGGCACATTCTGGTTGGGTGCATAAATATTAATAATGGAAATCTCATCATATTGAGTAAATAATGGAAATCTCATCATATTGAGTAGTACCTTTAACAAATATGAAGTATCCATCCTTATCCTTCCTTATTTTTGTTAGTTTAAAGCCTATTGTGTCTGCAAATAGGATTGCAACACCTGCCTTTTTATCCTTTCCATTTGCCTGGAATATAAATGACCATCCCTTCACCTTGAGTCTATATCTTTTAAGGTAAGATGAGATTCTTGTATGCAGCAGATATCTGGCCTGAGTTTTTGTATGCAGTCAGCCAACCTCTTGGCTATTTTTAGAGGACAATGTATGCCATACACATTAATGGAGAATATTGATAAGCCTTTTGAAATTCCAGTGGGCATTTTTAATCCTTTTGCCACTGTGTAAATTGGAATTTGATAAAAATTTTCTGAGTGAGTTTAATTTGTGGTGGAGGATTACAATGGTAATTTTGGAGGACATGTCTGAGAATATCCTGGAGTGCTAGTTTAGTTATGGCAAATTTTTTCAACATGTGGATGTCATTAAAGTATTTAATTTAATTTCTCCATCAGAAATGAAACTTTTGCTGGATACAGGATCCTGTGTTGAAAGTTATTTTATTGTAAGAGATTGAAAGTCAATGACCATCTCTTCTAGCTTGAGAGGTTTGAGCAGAGAGATCTGCAATTATTCTAATATACTTCCCTTTGTAGGTTATGGTTTTCTTACTTCGGGCTGCTTTCAGAATTTCCTCCTTCAAATTAACTTTAGTGAAGTTCATTGTGATGTGTCTAGGGGATGTCTTGTTTGGGTTGAGTCTTGCTGGGTTTCTGAAACTGTCTGCTGTCTGAATTTCAGAATCTCTTGGCATGTCTGAAAAGTTCTGTTTTATAACCTCATGAAGAAGAAACTCTGTTTCTTGTGAAGCCACTTCATTGCTTTTGGGGAACCCTATAAGGCAAATACTGGTTTTCTTTGAATTATCCCAGAGTTCCCTGAGAGAGTGATCTGTTTTTGCTCTCCATTTCTCTTCCACTTTGAACATTTGGGAGCGTTTGAAAGTTTTGTCTTCAATGTCAGAAATCCTTTCAACTGCTTGCTCCATTGTGTTACTGAGGGATTCTACTGTATTTCTCACATCTTTGAGTGCTACAAATTCTTGTCTCAATGTGTCCAAATCTTTGGTCATTTTGTCTTTGAATTGTTGAATTCTTGAGACATCTTTTGGATTACTGCTTGAAATTCTAATTCCATCTTTTCCTTCATTTTGTTGGTCTTATTTGCTATCCAGGTTCTGAATTCGATTTCTGACATCTCAGCCATTTCTTTATGCATGGGATCTTGTGCTGTGTCTGCCTTATCATTCCTTAGGGGAGATGATCTACTCAGATTATTCATATTGCCAGAGTTTTTCTATTGATTCCACCTCACGATTGTTTTTCACTGATGCCTCTGGCTGTCCTCAGAGTTGGGGAGATGTCTCTCCAAGATTAGACCCTGGTGGGATCACGCTATTGTTATTGGTTCTTTGTAGGTGGTGACCCTGTGTAGCTCCTCTGGGACTGCCCTAGCCAGGGAATTCTTGCTGTGGGAGCATCTCCAGAGCATGGCACATGGATCCAGCAGTAGGGTGGGGGATGGTGCCCAATATTCTGGGAGTTCTTGGTGCCCAGTGACTTAGGCAAAGACAGTCCTCGGTTCCAGCAGTCTTTGCCTGGGAGGAGGGCTCCGCCCAGTGGCAGGGAAGGTGCCAGTGGGAGGGTGCTGGTCAGGCATCTTCCAGATTCCCTTGCCAAATATATGGAGCTGGTGTGGAGGCAGGGAGGGCATGGGAGAGAGGAAGTGGGTTGTGCCACTCCCAGAGTTCCTGGGTTGGGGAGGACAGAGATCTGGATTTCAAAGCACAGGGTTGCTTTGGTTCCTGGCAGAGTCCCTGGCCTGAGATGGGCGGCGGGTGGAGACCCTGCTGGCACAGTGCGGAGATGTATGGGTTACTGGTAAGGTTCATGGCCTGGGGCGGGCAGCGGACTGAGGCCCGGCATCCACAGTGTGTTGCCACATGGGATGCCGGCAGAATTCCTGGCCAATGGCTGGTGAGGAGTGAGCAGAGGATGACGCTCAGCAGAGTCCCTGGAGTGTCTTGCCTGGTGGGGCACTTGTTCAGGCAGATAGGTAGGGGGCAGGCACTACTCAAGAACCTGCTCTCTCAGTCTCAGCAGGGGTTAGGCTTCTGGTTCATCAGGTAAGGGGGAAAGGGTGTACTGGAAGATCATAATGGCAGGGAAGACTTTAGTTCAGTTTTTCTGCCTAGGAAGAGAGTGTTCAGAGTGACAGCAGGATCTCTCTGAGTTAATAGTCCCAGCTTCCCACAGCACTCTCCGGTGGGGTGAGAGAAGAGGTCCACTGTTCACTGATCATCTGTAGAAAGTCTGCAAGAGCAAAGAAAGAGAAGAAAGAAAGGAAAGAGAAAAACACACAAAGAAAAAAAAAACCCAGAGCTTTCTTGGGAGAGGGGACAGACACTTTTCTTTTCAGATGAATTTTGTACCTGAAGCTTGCTTTCTTGGAGTAGCAGCTTGCCTCAGCAGAGGTGATCTGCAGTTATCATTTCTCTCTCAGCTGGGCTCCCAGTCTTCAGTTTAATTGGGCATTTATCCTTCCTTTTGGACAAGAGCCTCTTTTGGAAGCTGCCTCCAGTCTACCATCTTGCCCTTCCCCCCTCTTCAGGTCTTTAACACATACTCATCCCTTAGATTTCATCTTAAGATAGATGGCTCTCTCTTCCTAGACCTGGTAAGCCACCTCTCTCTAATATGATTTAATAGCACTATGGACCTCTTTGTACATTGGAATTTGACAGCTATTTATGTGATTATTTGGTTAATGTACATTTTCTTTTTGCTATCAATGTTAACGATCTGTGAAGGGAAGATGGACACTTTTTCTGTTTTCATTGTGCCTTGCATAAAGTAAGTGCTATGAAAATATGTGTCGAATGAATAAATGAATTAAGTATTCATGGCATGGTAAGGGGGCAAGAGTGTACCATGATATTCATGGCATCACAGCTCACAGCATACTCCAAATCCTGGGCTTAAGTGATTCTCCTGTGTCCACCTTCCAAGTAGCTGAGTCTACAGGTGCCCACCACAATGCCTGGTTATTTTTTGGTTGCAGCTGTCATTGTTGTTTGGCGGGCCCCAGCTGGATTTGAACCAACCAACTCACGTGTGTGTGGCTGGTGCCTTAACTGTTGAGCCACAGCACCGAGTCTATGTTCAGTTGATTAAAAATGTAGAAGGACTGGTGAAAATGTAGAGAAATGGTAACTATAGATTCAATGCAGTGGATATTCTTTTACTCAAAGTGGTTGACAAATGGAATATTCTGATTTTGTATATTCTTGGTTAACAGTGAGTTTAGGTTTTCACTGTACACAACTTCCCAATTTTCAAGGGCATAGAATAAAATAAATAAAATAAAAATATGCAAGACTAAATTATTCTAAGCCTACCTACATTTCATTTTGAGAATTTAGAATGCAACTGAAAATATTATAATGCCCCAGAATCATCACTATAAAGACCAATTATCACTGCCTTTAAGACTGCTCAAACAATGTTAGTTAATGAAATAGACCAATTACGAGAACACATCTTAATGATTTCCCATAGCAATATGTGTAGTTATAATGGGAAGGAGGGATCTAAGGTTTATCTTCATTGATATACATGCACATCCCTCAGTAGTAGGCATCAAAACAGAATAAAATAGGTTGTGAATTTGTACAAATTCATATTTTTTTTGGTGGAAAGGTGAGTACTCCCAAAAAGTTCTGGTCTATAGATAGCCATTCCATTGCAAGTTCCCAAACTCAAATGGCCACAAATTTTGTGAAACCATTTGGTGTTTATCTTGTTATTATTATAGTGTTGGGGAAGTCTTCTTCAACACTTAAACTTTAAAGTTGATTACATTGAATATGGCTTATCATATCTAGAGCTGCTAATAGATAAAGTGAAATGTGTCAGTTAAGTCATGGATAGAACAAAAAAATGTAACAGGAAGACAAATGTTTAGTTAGGACTACTTACAGTGGCAGAAGAAAGGCTAGCACAGTGTCTATCACTGATGTTCATTTAACATACAGCATCATGGGGAAGCATTGACTAATGGAAAGGCATTTTTAGGGAGAAGATTCATATCAGCAAACATGTAAAATAACTCTATTATAAAAATAAGTTTTGGAGGGAGGTGGAGCAAGATGGTAGACTAGAGAAAACTTCATTGCAGCTGTGTATGATGATATTGGACAGAAAAGACTCCAGGCACCTCTAGATTTTAGTTCTTCCCAGAAACATCTCTTCAGGAATACAGAAAGACAGTGTTAGACTTCTGGACCACAACATGAGAATGGAAGCAGTGGAGGAGTAGCTAAAAGGAAAATACATACATGCCTGGCTGGTGTGGTTACCAGAGGCAGGGTAAATTAAAGAGCAGAAGGAAGTGAAACAAAAAATTAGTGCAATGAAACAGACAAAAAGAAAACACTCATGAGGAAGAAACAGCAGAAAAATGCTGGCAACATGACAAGTCACAACTGAGCAATCCCCCCCCATGAGATCATACTTCAGAGGATTCCACCTATAAAGAAATGTTAGCAAAGACAGAAAAGGAATTAAAAATATGGATGGTAAAACAGTGAAGGAAATTGCTTAGAAAGTGGAGAATAACCAAAAGGATATCCAAAAGCAGAATCAAATAAGAGATGAACAACATGAAGAACATAGAAAGATATAGTGGATCTCAAAGAATTGAAGCAGTCAGTCAGGGAACATAAAGATGTAGTAGAAAATATAAATAACAGATCAGACAATGCAGAAGAAGGTAAGTCAGAGGTAGAAGATAAGTCTCTTGAGCTAACAGAAGCAGTTAAATAGACAGAAAATAAGAGACAAAGAGCAGAACATTCATTGAGAGAATTATGGAACTACATGAAGTGTTCAAACATATGAGTAATAAGTATCCCGGAAAAGGAAGAAGAATGCCACAGAGGAATGTAAACACTACCAGAGAATATCACAAATGAAAATGTCCTGAGTATCAACATTCTGACACATTCATTTCAGAGGGATATTGAACCCCAAGTCATCTCAATTCAAACAAAGCCTCTCCAAGATACATTGTCATGTACCTATCCAAAGTCAAGATGAAAGAGAACATTCTGCAAGCATCTAGGTATAAGAGCCAATTGACCTACAGGGGCAAATCCATCAGGGTTACAGCTGACTTCTCAAATGAAACTTTTCAAGCCAGAAAACAATGGTCATCTACCCTTAACCTACTTCAACAAAACAAATTTCAGCCCATAATTCTACATCCTTCTAAGCTAAACTTTAAAATTGATGGAGACATCAAATCTTTTATTAACGTGCAAACATTGAAGATGTTTCCACAACAAGATTAGCTCTACAGAAAATACTTAGACTTATTCCACACAGTGACCATCACAATGGCCTATTAGCAAACTAAATACCCAGAAAGTAAAGGAAAAAAATCTACCTTCCACAATGATGCAGATGATAAAACCAAACAATGGACCTCCACAAAATAAGATGAATAGAATCCCAACATAATTGTTGATTGTCTCAATAAATATTAATGGCTTAAATTCCCCCACTGAAGAGGGATAAGCTGGCTGAAGTTTTAAAAAGCTCAAGCTATCCATTTGATGCCTGAAGGAAACATACCCAGCCACTAAGGACAAAGTAAAACTCAGGATTAAGAAATGGAGAACAATTTTTTCAGCCAAATGGCAATCAGAAGAAAAGAGGGATTGCAATCTTATTTTCAGATACAAGTGGATTTAAAGCAATTACAGTCAAAAAAGACAAAGATGAACACGTCATATTGGTCAAAGAAACTATACAACAAGATGAAAATTCAATTCTAAATATTAATGCACCCAAATTAAATACTTGAAAATTTATGAAACAGATCATAATTAGTCTGCGCATTATGATATCTAGTAACACCATAATAGCAGCAGACTTTAACAAGCCTCTACCAGAGCTGGGCAGATCCTCTGAACAGAAACTAAACAAAAATACAAGGGACTTAAAAGTGACCCTACACAACTATGCTTAACAGATATACACAGACCACTCCATCCCAAAGGTAAAGTATATGTGTTCTTCTCATCAGCCCATGGAATATTCTCCAAAATAGATCATGTCCTAGATACAAATCAAACCACAGCAAAATCAAAAGAAATAAAATACCTTCTATCTGCTCAGACCACTGGACAATAAAGTTGGAACTCAGCTCCAACAAAAAGTTTTATCCCTACACAAAGGCATGAGAATTAAATAACCTTATAATGAATGCGACTGGAACAAGAAAGAGATTAAAAATGAAATCATTAACTTCCTTGAGCATAAAAACTATGAAGCGACAAGATAAAAAACCTGTGGGACACTGCAAAGATACTTAAGAGGTAAATTTATTGCATTTAATACCTACATCTGAAAAACATAAAGAGAGCACATAATCAAAGTAGTAATGCACCATTCTAAAGAAATGGAAAAGGAAGAGCAATCCAATACCAAGCCCAATAGAAGAAAATAAATAACCAAAATTCAATCAGAAATAAATGAAAATGAAAATAAAAGAATTATTCAGAAAATTAACAAAACAAAAAGTTGGTTCTTCAAAAACATAAATGAAATCGATAAACCATTGGTCAGACTAACCAGAAATATGAAAATAAAATCTTCAATAACCTGAATGAGAAATAAAAAGGGGGGAATAACAACTGATACCACAGAGATATAAGAGATTATTTCTGACTACTAGGAAAAAGTTTATGCCCAGAAATTTGACAATGTGGCTACTTGGGAGGCTCATGCAAGAGAATCACCTGAGCCTAAGAGCTGGAGGTTGCTGTGAGCTGTGTCACCATGGCACTCTACTGAGGGTGACAAAGTGAGATTCTGTCTAAGAAAAAAAAAAAAATTGACAATTTGAAGAAATGGACCAATAACTGGAATCTCCATGTTCCGTTTCTCCATGTGAAATAACCATGTTCCATTATTTAACCAGTAAGAAATAGATCTCTTGAACAGACCAAGATCAAGCACTGATTTTGCAGAAACAATAAAAAGAAGCTCCCAACAATATAAAAACCCAAGACCAGATGCCTTCACATTACAATTCTATCACACCTTCAAAGATGAGCTTGTACTTATACTGCAGAACCTATTCCAAAACATTGAGAAAGAACCTTCCCCAAAACATCCTATGAAGCAAACATTACCTTGATTCCAAAACTAGGAAAGAACTCAACTAAAGAGAAGAAATACAGACCAATTTCACTAATTAATGTCAATGCAAAAATACTCAACAACCCATCTTATCTAGGAAATTGCAGCTACACATTAAAAAATTATACATCACAATGAAGGCTTCATCCAAGGGATTCAAGGTTAGTTTAACATGTACAATTCCATAAATATAATATATTTTATCAATAGAATAAAAAGAAACAAAGACCTTATGATCCTCTCAATCAATTCAGAAAAAAATATTTGACAAAATTCAGCAACCTTTTTCTAAAAAGAACCCTTAAGAAAATAGGCATAGATGGCACCTTTCTTAAGCTGATTGAAGCCATCTATGACAAATCCATAGCTATCATTACATTGAATGGAGTAAAACTGAATGTTTTTACTCTTAGAACTGGAACCAGACAAGGATGTTCACTATCACTATTATTATTCAACATTGTGCTGAAGGTTCTAGCTAAGGCAATCAGGCAAGAGAAGGAAATAAAGAGCATCCAACTGGGGTCAGAGTAGGTCAAACTCTCAGTGTTTGCTGATGATATGATCTTATACTTATAAAAACAATGACTCAAACACAAAATTCCAGGAAATGATCAGAAAATATAGTAACATCTCAGAGTATAAAAATCAACGTCCACAAATCAGTAGCTTTTCTATACATAAATAAGAGCTAAGTCCAGAAGCAAATCAGGGACACCATTCCCTTCACAGTAGCTTCAAATAAAATGAAATAGTTAGGGATATACCTAACAAAAGAGGTGAAAAATCTTTTCAAACAGAATTATGACAGCCTAAGAAATGAAATTGCAGAAGACACTAACAAATGAAAGTATATACCATGCTCTTGGCTAGAAAGAATCAACATTGTCAAAATGTTTATTCTACCCAAAACAATGTAAATATTCCATGTAATCTTCATTAAAATGGTATGTTAACATCATATTTTAAAGAATTGGAAAAAATAGTACTTCATGTTGTATGGAACCAGAAAAAAAAACCTATATATCCAAGGCTATTCTTACTAACAAAAACAAAGGTAGAGCCATCCCCCTACCACATGTCAAGATATTTTACAAGTTCACAGTAATCAAAACAGCATGGTATTGTCACAAAAGTTGAGACATATACACATGGAACCAAATACAAAACCAAGGTATAAAACTAGTCTCTTCCTGTCATCTAATATTTAATAAATCAAACACAAAGCATACACTGGGGAAAAAAATCCAATTCAACAATTGGTGTTGAAAGATTTGGATACCAGATATAAGAGACTGAAATTTGAACCACACCTTTCACCACTCACAAAAATTGACTCAACAAGGATAAAAAACTCAACTCTAAGACATGTAATGACAAAAATCTTAGAAGAAAATGTGGGAAAATGGCTTGACAATGTTGGACTGGTGAAAGATATTATGACAAATACTTCAGTAGCAATCACAACAACAACAAAAGTTAACAAATAGGACTTAAGCTGAAATATTTCTGCACATCTAAGGTAACAACAAGTAAAGCAAAAAGAATCTTCAGAATGGGAAGATATATGTGGGGTATTAATCTGACAAGGGATTGATAACTAGAAACTACAGAGAACTCAAATTAATCAACATAAAAAGAATAAACAATCCCAACTACCACTGGGCAAGAGATATGAATACAACCTTCTCTAAAGAAGACAGATAAATGACTAACAAACATTTGGAAAAAAAAAATACTCATCACCCCTAATCATCAGAGAAATGCAAATCAAGATCTCCCTGAGATATCACGTATTCCCAGTAAGGATAGTCTATATTTCAAAGTTTCAAAGCTGGAGATGCTGGTGTAAATGTGGAGAGAAGGGAACATTTTTACACTGCTGGTGTGAGTGCAAACACAACCTTTTTGGAAGGCAGTATGGAGAATCCTCAAAGAATTCAAATTAGACCTCCCATTTTTTCCTACAATCTCATTAGTAGGCATCTACCAAGAAGATAAAAAAAATCCTTGGCTCAGCGCCTGTGGCTCAAATGGCTAAGGTGCCAGCCATGTACACCTGAACTAGAGGGTTTGAATCCAGACCGGGCCCACCAAACAACAATGACAGCTGCAACCAAAAAAAAAAAATGGCCAGGCATTGTGGCAGGTGCTGTAGTCCCAGCTACTTGGGAGGCAGAGGCAGGAGACTCGCTTGAACCCAGGAATTGGAGGTTCCTGTGAGCTATGATGCTATAGCACTCTATCCAGAGTGACAGCTTGAGGCTCTGTCTCAAAAAAAAAAAAAAATCCTTGTATCATAAGGACATTTGCACTGGACTATTTATTGCAGCTCAATTTACAATCATCAAAATGTGGAAACAACCTAAATGTCCAACAATACAGGAATGGATTGACAAGCTCTGGTATATGTATTCTATGAAATGCTATTTAGCCATTTAAAAGAATGGTGACTTTACATATTTTGTGCTAACCTGAGAAGAGGTGGAACCTTTTATTCTCGGTAAAGTTTCACAAGGATGGAGGTGCAAGAATCCAATGTACTCGATTATAATATGAAGGCAGCAGATGATCTAATACATACCGCATAAAAGAAAAACATCAATTCATGGTGGGGGGCAGGGAATGACAGAGTCGGGAGAGAGGATAAGGGAGGAGCTTTGGGATTATGGTGTGTGGCACACCTCTTGAAATGGGAGACATTTATAAGAGAGAATCTACCTAACAAATGCAATCAGTGTGACCTAATCCTTTATACACTGAATAAACCCAATTTAATTAAAAAGAATTTTTTTCAGGAAATGGGACTGGTGTTTTAGCAACTGAGTTATGAATACTTGAAGAAATATTCAGATTCAAATAGGATTCATTTTGTTCCCATACACAATGGATCCTTAAAGAGTGAATTAGTTCATCTGAACAGTCACAGTGCTCTATCTTCCTGGATTCTCTCACCTACAACACATTCATTTAAATCTTGAAAGAGTCACATACCATGTATTGTACCCAAAGAATGTTGCCCTGTTGTGTCTCACTCTCTTCATCATACTAGAACCCATCCAACAGACAAAATGGAGGACCCCAAAGGAACAAGTGATGCAATACAGGTTTGATGTTGGGCTATTAGAGTGGAGGGAAACATAAAAAAATTATATTAGGGATGGTGCCTGTGGCTCAAAGGAGTAGGGCACCAGCCCCATATGCCAGAGGTAGCAGGTTCAAACCCAGCCCTGCCCAAAAACTGCAAAAAAAAAAAAAAAGAAAGAAAAGAAAAGAAATTATATTGTAGCCAGAGGGGTAAGAGTAGCACTGGGAAAGAAAAGCAGGAAGGTAAGCTCTTAGGGAAGGAACAAATGAAAGACTTCTACATCCACTGTACTAAACTATTAGTTCATACCCCTCTCATGTACACACACATATCTCCCTGTGAACTTTCTGGGATACTGTGGATTCATGAAGAATCAATAGTAGTTACAATAGCTTCTATAGTAGTTACAATAACTTCTGATATAATTGGTTTGGTTATATCAGAACTGAGATCTTTGAATTTCCAAATGGAAATTATAATTTTGTTTTTTTGAAAATACTAAAAACCTTGATAAGATTTTGAGTCTTATTCACTCTGCCACTATTTTTTCAAAGTGTGCTAAATGGAAGGCGTATATTATAGTCACCTAGAAACTTGTTAAAATGAAGAGTAGTGAACTCTACTCCACGTTATGAATTAAATTTCTGGGGATGGGGCCCAATTATCTACATGCTGGAAAGCCCTCATATTAATCTGAAGTAAAATAAATAAATAGTAAATACAAATGCAACTTTTAGACAAACCACAAAAAAGGAGAGCAAAAGCTAACTACTCAACATTGATGTGCAATAAAAGTGTGAGTATCTCTTTCTGGCAATTGGAGGACAGGGAGTGGAATGTACCCATCAAGATTCTGGTTTTGAAGCCCAGTGTGGTGGCTCCCACCTGTAATCCTAGCACTCTGGTAGGCTGGATCAATGTACTTGAGGCAGAAAATTAACTTGCCTTCTATAATTTATTATATTAATAACAGCATTGTGTGTTGTAAAGGAGAGCAAGATACAAATAAAATACCCATAATCTCCACTACTACCACTAGTCTTGATTTCTTATAGTTCATCAAAGACATTTTGACTAGTATATAGTTCATATCTACACTCAAAATACTTTGGAGTCTCAGTGCCTGTAGCTCAAGTGACTAAGGCTCCAGCCACATACACCAGAACTTGTGGGTTCCTTTCCAGCCCGGGCCTGCCAAACAACAATGACAACTACAACCACAAAATAGCCAGGCATTGTGGCAGGCACCTGGTAGTCCCAGCTACATGGGAGACTGAGCCAAGAGAATTGCTTAAGCCCAGGAGTTGGAGGTTGCTGTGAGCTGTGATGCCACAGCACGTGCAGTGAATTATCTACATCTGTACAGTTATTTTCCAAGACTTTTCTTTGTAAAATGAAGAAGACCAATTACTGTTATTTTTTTTTACAATATCTATGAATATGCCAGGACGCTGACAGGTATAAAACAATTCTAAACCAAGAGTTTTCAAAAGTATTACTATTGACATATGGGACTATATAATATTTTTGGTTGAAGGAGTTGCTCTGTATGTTGAGAATGTTGAGCAGCATTCCTAGACTCTGCCCACTAGATGCCAAGTCGAACTTTGCCCTTCCAGTTGTGAAAACCAAAAATGTATCCAGATATTGTCAAATGTCATCTAGAGAACAAAATCCCCCACCTCATGACTAGTGTGGGTATGGATAGAAAATTAGTCAGTTATTTACATTTCTTAACTTACTCCCTCAACAAATAGACTTTCAAGTCTATGGTCCACTGTCAGTTGTTGTTTGTATTCTGTGAGGTATAGTCAAAGGATAGAAACTTCAGTGCTTTTTGGAGCTGATCTTAGATATTAAATTAACTTGGGTTTTAAATAATGCCATGAATATTGATTTGAGTGTTTAGTCTAAGTTCCACATATGGAAAAATACACACAAACATGCACACACACAAATGAATCAATAAATACAGAGTTTATGCCATCTATCTGTACAAAATAGTTGTTTGATAAACTAAAACCTACAAAATATTTTATTTAATTCATTTCTTTCTCTTTTTATTTTTTTTTTCTCTGACAAAACTTCCGTAAGGGTCAACTATGGCAGGGATGGAGAAGGGAGACCTTCATGGAGAACTCATTCAGCTGCTCAGACCAACAGCATAAATTTGATTTTGTAATTAGTATTCTTGGACAGACATGAGTGTTACAGTGAAGAGGTGGTTTAAATCACGTAAATCATCAATCAATGGCAGAACTTGAAGCACTGAATAGATTACAAAAGTAAAGCCTTAGTTAAAAATAGATTAACTGTTTCCCTGCAGAAATTCTTTAATAACACCAATATATATGATATGTATATTTGATATATATGCTATATATGCATATATTTGTATATATGTATATGTTTACACATATTCGTATTTATATATTTACATATATACAAATATAAACATATATACTGATATATATGTGTGTGTATTTTTGTAATATGTACATATAATATTAAAATATACTTTCCCTCTACCATCAGATTGAGGTTTAGGAGATGTAGAAATATATATACACTCTATATCCATGAAAATACTACATGATTTTAAAACTTTATTTTAAGATCATGTTATAAGCACCAGAAAACATATTTTTTAGAAGTAGTAACCGTGAATTAGAGATGTAAAATCAGTTTTGCCTGTAACTCAGTGGCTAGGGAGCCAGCCACATACACCAGAGTTGGTGGTTTTGAATCCAGCCCAGCCCTTGCAAGCAACAATGATAACTACAACTAAAAAAGAGAAAAAAATATATAGGCAGGCATTGTGGCGAGTGCCTGTAGTCCCAGCTACTTGGGAGACTGAGGCAAGAGAATTGCTTAAGCCCAAGAGTTTGAGATTGCTGTTAGCTGTGATGTCATAAAACTCTACTGAGGGTGACATAATGAGACTCTGTCTCAAAAAAAAAAAAAAAAAAAAAAGAAAGAAAGAAATTAATCTTTAGAAAGCAGCTTTTAAACTTAAAACACAAAGTAAAATAGGTTTCCATTTCTCAAACAACAATAGATATTTTTCAGGTCAAATCTTTTAACTCCAAAAATGCACCTCAATTTTCAGGTTATGGTAAATAAAACTACTAAAGACAGGAGATTATGTGAATTTTATATTAATAAACCATCCCCCAAATCAAATAAACATATTATTAGCCCTTTCTGCTTGATTCTTTTTAGGAACCCAGAATTATTTAGAACTATGAAAACATGACTTGTAATCATTTACATATACATTTTTTTTAATGTGGTGTATTTCATAGCCTGGCTTTGTGGTGGGTACCTGTAGTCCCAGCTACTCAGGAGGGGGAGGCAAAAGAATCACCTAAGCCCAAGAACTGGAAGTTGCTGTGAGCTATGACACCATGGCATTCTACCAAGGGCGACAAAGTGAGACTCTGTCTCCAAAAAACCCCAAAAAACAAAAAAAAACTTTGGTGTATTTTAATGTTTTCAATAAAATCAACAATTCAATTTTATTTTATTTATTTACTTTTTTTAGAGATAGAGTCTAACTTTATCACCCTCGGTAGAGTGCTGTGGCATCACAGATCACATCAATCTCCCACTCCTCGACTTAGGTGATTCTCTTGCCTCAGCCTCCCAAGTAGCTAACACTACAGGCGCCGGCCAAAACGCCCGGCTGTTTTTTTGTTGCAATTTGACTGGGGCCAGATAGCCCCAGGTTTGAACCCATCACCCTCGGTATATGGGGCCGGCACCCCACCCACGGAGCCACAGGTGCCTCCCCAACAATTCAATTTTAAGCGCCATTACACAATCTTTTTTTTCTTGAGTCTTAAATGTCTCTTCTTTAAACTGAAAGTACTTATTCTGGACACTGTGGAACATACTCTCAGCATAAAGAAAGTTTTTAGAATATAATTTGAGGTAGCCAATATAAAATCAAACTGGTAAAATGCAGACAGCATTTAGACAAACAATCCCATAATCCTTTCACCCTAGATGCTCTTTCTTGGAATAGTTAAATAAATATCAGATTAAATTTGATGCAAAAATGATCAAATATAATGAAGAAAATTCAGCCACTGGATTTTTACAAATTTCACGCTAATGGAAAAAAATTGAAAATTTTCTCTTATGTACTACCTACAGAATTAGTATCAATATATTAAAAGTGTGTTTAGGTTAAAATAACGAAAAAAAATAGTGTTTTTCTCTCAAGGTTTATATTTATGAAATATTCCTGTGACTCATTTTCAGGAGGAAAATGCCAATACCTATAGGTCATAATTACCTTACTAAACAAGAACATTAAAAAAAAGTCTTCAGCAATATAGACTTTTGTGTGTATTTTTATTTATTTGTTTTTTACTTTAATTTATTCAATTTTTTCTGTGTCAAAACATTTTCTTTTTTTCTTTCAAATTAATATGATGATACAAGATTTTAGGTTACCTTGTTCTCACTTCCAAGGTAAAGTTCAAATTGTAGAAGAGCCCCTTACCCAGGGGGCATACTGAACACCCTTGCACTTTTAAAACAGGGACACTCAAAGTGAAAATTTAAAATTTAAAGTACTGTAGCTGATGACTACATAAAAATCAAATATTTACAAGTCAGCATAGATTTAAGATAATACACTTCTATCCATTAGTTCACTATATATTTTTTTTATTGAATCAGAGCTGTGTACATTAATTCAACCATGGGGTACAGTGTGGGGGCTTTGGCTACCTACTTAATATAGATTTTACTAAGTTCTATTTTAGTAAATTTCTGAAACAGTTGTGTGAAATTCAGAGTGAATTCTGATAATGAGCCTGAGTTATCAAAATGTACAGTTAATAAATAATAATGTAGAATGAATTTTAATATAAAATTCTATGTTTTCTTTTTGAATCCAGGATCTCTGAGCCTCTATGTGGTAAACTTGTTCCAAACTATATCAGTTTCCACGCTGTGTGTACTGTAACCAGAACTTTAACATTACTCTAAAAGGAAAATGTATGTAAATAGATTCTTTATATTTGAAAAACATTGATCACATTACAAGAGACTTATTTAAGGAATTTTAAATTTCCACAGAGTGTTCAACCATACTCCACCAATTGGTTACAATTCAAAAAATCTTCTTTTGATAGTTTTATATGGTACTTTCACAGTCTTGACTATTTAAATATATTTAATTAAGAATTTAAACAATAGACTCACTCAAGTTCAAAAACAATTTTCAAAACGATAAATCATACCTATGGTTAAAAAAATCCACAAAAGGATAGAATACAAGCTATAATTTTAGAATTTTATTGGACACTCAAAACTGGCATTTGAAATATTTCTTTTATCTCTTGGGAGTTAACATTCTGGAATAAGATAGGTCCATGGAGGAAGTTTAGTGTTCTGTTTATAATAAGTGAATGGATGCCACACTACCTGCAGTATTCACCTGGTAAAACACACGAGACATTAAATAAGTGAAGCAGTAAAACCAAGCCTAAAAGTTTTATCATTTTAACTAGCAATTCCATTATGTCTTTTTCTGAGTCAAATTTTTCATCTAAAAATAAAGTAACTAACATCATGGGAGACATTTTTCAAATGTATTCAAAATCACAAATATGATACCAGATATTTTATAAAGAAAAAAACTAAAGATAGAAGAATTTGGGAAACTCTACCAGATCTGTTACAAACTAATAGAATTTTTAAATGCCACCTATTGCAAAGTGCACTCTATAGCTAGTCATAAGACTAGAAGCTTTCTAAGTTGCGTCTTGGGAAATTTCTTTCAAGGAAATTACTACAAAGCCTTGTTTTACTATGTTCCTTTACTGTGCTTCCCACTGGGTTTTTTTAAAAAGGAAAGCTATCCACTCATAGAGGTGTCTCCTGTTCTCTATGCTTCAGTGTCTAGCAGAAGGCACATAGAGTAGACACTCTGGTGTTTGATTTTTTTATTTTCGCTTCATAATGTTTATGCCTGCTTTTGCTGACTGATGCATGTAGTTTCAGGGTTGTTTAATTATGAGTGACCATAGATTTCCCCCACTTCACAAGATTCCCCCATTATGGTAATCATCAGGCAAAAGAATACATAATCTGAACAGTCTCTATGAAATAAGGAAATAGATGTTTGACATAATCATAAAAAAGTCAACATATCTGGATCAAATTATTTAAAAATACATGGCATATTTAATTATATGTATAGGACAAAGTATTTTAATACAATTTCTAAGAGAAATTTTTCATCCAAATTGAAATATCATTGAAGAATTTCTTCAAATGAATTGAAATGAATATATCAAGTTAACATCAGAAGCTACTTTTGAATTTCTGTTTTTTATTTCATTTTACATTTAAAATTATGGATAAAAATATCCATCAAATAAAAGATTATTGAAAAAATACTATGGAGACTTGCTAGAGTAGCTTTTAAAAATTTGCTCTCACACTAAAAATTCATACTTAAGTTAAGGACAAGAAAAAATATTATTTTTAGCACACAGATTTCTTTATTCATTATTTTAAAGTTAAAATGCCAATTTTTATTTTTATGAAATAAACAATAAAAGGACTCAGAACTATTTTATGAAATGACATCATGAAATAATATTTGACTCATAACAAGTACAAACAAATATATACTCACAAATAAAGAGAGGACCTATTGGGTGTTATACTTCTAGGCAACCAGTTATGTGTTGGCTATTAGCTGATTCATTTACCCTATCCTTTGTGTTATATTAAAAATTATAGTTTTGATAGATCCTAAAATACCTGGTTTTAAAGTTGTATTTTTTTCAAGGCCCAGATCTGGCCATCATTTTAGCAACACGTATTATTTTATTTCTTTCTTTTTTATTTTTTTTTGAGACATAATCTCAATTTGTCACCCTTGCTTGAGTGCTGTGGTGTCATACCTCACAGCAACCTCCCACTCTTGGGCTCAAGCAATTCTCTTGCTACAGCCTCCCAAATAGCTTGGACTACAATTGCCTGCCACAATGCCCCACTATTTTTAGAGACAAGATCTTGATCTGGCTCAAGCTTGTCTCAAACTGTGAGCTCAGGCAATCCACCTGCTTCAGCCTCCCAGAGTGCTGAGATTACAGGCAGCTGACAACAAGTATTCTTTTGGCCAAATGTTTTCCCCACCTTTAGTTACATCAAGTAAATGTATACTTATTCTGACAAAATATCTTGCTTATAACTGATATTATAGTTTTTTTTTAAAGCATGTTATAAAAAATATAAGTTTCTGGCTCAGTGTCTGTAGTACAGTGGTTAAAAGTGCCAGCCACCAACACCAAGGGTGGCATGTTCAAAACCAGCCTGGGCCAGCTAAAACAATGATGAAAACTGTAACAAAAAATAGCTGGGCAGTGTGTCCTGTAGTCTCAGGTGTAGTCCCACCTGTAGTTCCAGCTACTGGGGAGGCTGAGGCTAGAGAATCACTTGAGCCCAAGAGTTTGAGGTTGCTGTGAGCTGTGATGCCACAGCACTCTACCAAGGGTAACATATTGAGACTCTGTCTCAAAAAAAAAAAATTAAGTTTCTTTTACAAAATGTGAAAATAAATGCTGTGTTCTATCAATTATTTATAGAATACTATTACTTCTCCACATACAACATATACACAAAAGCGTATACATGAAATCACTGAAAAAAGTCTCATTTTATACTGATATATGTTTCATGACATTTGTGTCTAATATTCTTTCTTTCTTTTTTTTTGGAAAGAAGGAGGTTAAATTATAATTGTAAACAGATTATTTTGCTTTTATATCTCCAGAAACAAAGGAAATCTGACTAAAATATAATCACAATTAGTAAAATAATTCAGTACATGAAATTAATCAAAAAATTAACAGTGTCTGTACACTAAGAGTTAGAAAGTACAAAGACTGAAAATCTCCCTTTATGGCAGCAATAAATATAATAAAATAGTTAGGCATATAATAAATAAGAATTAAGCAAGTTTTATATGTATAAAAAACTTTCATATGCTACTGGTAAGACTACAGCAAATGGCAACACCATAGTTTAATAGGAGAAGGTTCAACATCATAATAACTTCAAATCCATTTAAGTTAACTTAGAGGTTTCATAAGATCTAAATACAAACTATAAGATTATTGATTATTTTAGGAATCAGAACAAGTGATTCTAAATTTTCCAGGAAAAATAGGCAAGCAATAGTTGCCAAGAATTCTCTCAAAGTGAAAAGTAATGATAGATGTCTCATTGTGCTAGACAAATGGAAGTATAGACATTTTAATCATGTTGACTCTAGGCAAGATGGTCGACTGGAAGAAGCTTTTGAAAGAGGCGTCTGTCCAAAGGGAAGGATAATATCCACAAAATGCCCAATTAAGCTGAAGACTGGGAGCCCAGCTGAGAGTGAAGTGATAACTGCAAGTCACCTCTGCTGAGGCAAGCTACAAATCCACCAAAGCAAGCTTCAGGTATAAAAATAATCTGAAAAGAAAAGTGTTCATCCCTTCCCCCAAGAAAGATGTGGGATATTTTTGTTTGTTTGTTTGTTTTTGCTTCCATTCTTTTTTCTCTTCATTTGCTTCTGCGGGTTTTCTACAGATGAGTGGTGAACTGTGGACATCTTGTCTCACCCCATGGGAGAGTGCTGTGGGAAGTGGGAGTACTTCCTCAAAGGGACCCTGCTATGACTCTGAGCACCCTTTTGCTAGGCATAAAAATTGAGCTAAAGTTTTCTCTGCCATTCTGAATTTCCAGTACACCCTTCTTCCCTTACCTGATGAACCAGAAGCCTAAACCATGCAGAGACCTTGGGAGGCAGTTCTTAAGCAGCGCCCACCCCTGTCTGCCAGACCAAATGTCCTGCCAGGCAAGAGACTCAGGAGGCCACACCAAGCCTCCCCTAACCCCGACTGCCATGGCCAGAGACTCCGTGAACTGGGCAACTCATTGCTTCCAGGCCCCCACATGTCCACCCCTGCAAGAGACTCCAAGAAGCGCTCATACTCTGCGCCACTCAGTCGGGACTGGGACTCCAGGAGCCATGCAACCAGTGTCTGCCTTCTAGTGCCTGCCCTGCCTCCACACCAGCCCCGTCCATCTGGCCAGGGAATCTGGAAGCTACATGACCCACGCCCTCCCTACCTCTGCGTGGAGCCCTGCGTTTGGCCAGAAACTGCTAGAGCTGTAGGTTCTTTTTTCCAAAGTCACCAGGAGTGAGGCACTGCCAGAACACTGTGCACCATCCCCATCCAGTTACTGGATCCGTGTGTGCCACTCTCTAAAGCTGCTCCCACAGCCAGAATTCCCTGGCTGGGGAAGTCCCAGAGGAGCTACATAGGGTCACATCCTACAAAGATCCAGCAACAATAGAGAGATCCCTCTGGTATCTCATCCTGGAGAGACACCTCCCCAACTCTGAAGATGGTGAGAGGCAATGGTTAAAAACAAACTTGATGCAGAATCAATGGAAAAAATTGGACAATATGAATAATCAGGATAGATCAACTCCCCCAAGGAATGATAAGGCAGACACAACACAAAATCCCATGCACAAACAAATGGCTGAGATGTCAGAAATTGAATTCAGAATCAGGATAGCAAATAAGATCAACAGAATGGAGGAAAAGATGGAATTAGAATTTTAAGCGGAAATCCAAAAGATGTCTCATGAAGCTAATGAATTCAAAGACAAAATGACCAAAACTTTTGACACATTGAGACAAGAATTTTCAGTGCTCAAAGATCTGAGAAATAGAATGGAATCCCTCAGTAACATAATGGAGCAAGCAAAAGAAAGGATTTCTGACCTCAAAGACAAAGCTTTTGAATGCTCCCAAAATTTTAAAGAGAAAGAGAAATGGAAGGGGAAAATGTATCATTCTCTCAGAGAGCTCTACAGTAATTCAAAGAAACCAATATTCACCTTATAGGGATCCCCAAAAGTGAAGAAGTGGCTTCACAAGGCACAGAGTCTCTTCTTCATGAGATTATGAAAGAGAACTTTCCACACAGGCAAGAGATTCTGAAATTCAGATAGCAGACACTTTCAGAACCTCAGTACGACTCAACCCGAATAAGACATCCCCCAAGCACATCATAATGAACTTCACTAAAGTTAATATCAAGGAAAAAATTCTGAAAGCAGCCAGACATAAGAAAACCATAACCTATGAATGGAAGTATATTAGAATAACTGCAGATCTCTCTGCTCAAATCTTTCAAGCTAGAAGAGAATGGTCGACTTTTAACCTATTAAAACAAAATAACTTTCAATCCAGGATCCTGTATCCAGCAAAACTGAGTTTCATTTATGATGGAGAAATGAAATACTTTAATGACATCCACATGTTGAAGAAATTTGCCATAACTATAACAGCTCTCCAGTATATTCTCAGACCTATCCTCCAAAATTACCAGTGAAATTCTCCACCACTAAAATAAACTCATTCAGAAACTTTTGATCAAATTCCAACTTACACAGTCAAGAGAGGATTAAAAATGAACACTGGACTTTTGAAAGGCTTATCATTATTTTCAATTAATGTAAATGTTTTAAATTGTCTTCTAAAGAGGCACAGGTTGGCTGACTGGATACAAAAACTCAGGCCAAATATCTGCAGCATATAAGAATCTCATCTTACCTTAAAAGATAAATATAGACTCAAGGTGAAGGGATGGCCATCTCTATTCCAGGCAAATAGAAAGCAGATAAAAGCAGGTGTTGCAAGCTTATTCACAGATATAATAGGCTTTAAACAAACTATAGTAAGGAAGGATAAGGATGGACACTTCATATTCGTTAAAGGTAATGATCAATATAATGAGATTTCAATTATTAATATTTATGCACCCAACCTGAATGCACCTCTCTATATAAGAGAAACTCTAATAGACTGACACTCCATTAGTAGTGTTGGATAGATCCTCAAAAAGAGAAGCTAAGCACAGAAATTTTAGATTTAAACTTAACCATTCAACATTTGGATCTAAGAGACAACTGCAGAACTTTTCATCACAACAAAACTAAATACACATTCTTCTCATCAGCCATGGAACATACTCCAAAATTGTTCACATCTTAGGTGAACAAGCAAATTTAAAAGAATAGAAATTATTCCTTGCATCTTCAAAGACCATCATGGAATAAAAGTTGAACTCAATAACAACAGGAATCGGCGTACTCATACAAAAATATGGAAGCTAAGTAACCTTATGCTGAAGGATAGATGGGTCATAGACGAGATTAAGAAAGAAATTACTAAATTTTTTGAACAAAATGACAATGAACACACAAATTATCAGGACCTCTGGGATACTGCACCCAGTCTTAGGAGGGAAATTTATCTCTTGAGGAAGGCACTGCAAGCCTTCCTCAAGAGAACAGAAAGAGAGGAAGTGAACAACTTAATGGTACATCTCAAGCAAGTGGAAAAGGAAGAACATACCAACCCCCAAACCAGCGGTGGAAAATAAATAGTCAAATTTAGAGCAAAATTAAATGAAATTGAAAACAAAATAATTATACAACAGATCAATCAATCAAAAAGTTGGTTTTTTGAAAAGGTCAATAAAATAGAAAAACCTTTGGCTAACCTAACCAGGATAAAAGAGTAAAATCTCTAATTTAATCAGTCAAAAATGGTAAAGACAAAAAAAAAAAAAAAGACTCCTCAGAAATTCAAAAAACCCTTAACGATTATTTCAAGAAACTTTACTCTCAGAAATATGAAAATATAAAGGAAATTGACCAATATGTGGAAGCATGCAACCTTCCAAGACTTAGCCAGAATGAAATGGAAATGTTGAAGAGGCCTATATCAAGTTCTGAAATAGCATCAACTATACACATTCTCCCTAAAAAGAAAAGCCCAGGACCAGATGGCTTCATGTCAGAATTCTACCAAACATTTAAAGAAGAACTAGTACCAATATTACTCAACCTTTTCCAAAATGTAGAAAAAGACGGAATATTACCCAACACATTCTATGAAGCAAACATCACCTTGATCCCTAAACCAGTGATAGACCTCACAGGAAAATAAAATTATAGACCAATATCACTAATGAATATTGATGGAAAAATATTTAATAATATCGTAGCAAACAGAATCCAGCAACACATCAAACATATTATACACCATGATCAAGTGGGCTTTATCCCAGGGTCTCAAGGCTGGGTCAATATACATAAATCTATAAATGTAATTCAGCACATAAAGAAATTAAAAAATAAAGCACATATGATTCTCTAAATTGATGAAAAATAGCTTTTTATAATATCCAGCATCTTTTCATGATCAGAACACTTACAAAAATTGGTATAGAAGGGACATTTCTTAAACTAATAGAAGCCATCTACAGCAAACCCACAGACAATATCATATTGAATGGAGTTAAATTGCAATCAATTTCACTTAGATCAGGAAGTAGGCAAGGTTGCCCATTGTCTCCCTTGCTCTTTAACATTTTAATGGAAGTTTTGGTCATAGCAATTAGGGAAGAAAGGCAGTCAAGTGTATCCACATAGGGTCAGTACAGATCAAACTTTCACTTGTCGCAGATGATACGATTGTATATCTGGAAAACACTAGGGATTTTACTGCAAAGCTTTTAGAAGTGATCAAAGAATACAGCAATTTTATCAGGCTACAAATCAACACTCATAAATCTGTAGCCTTTACATATACCAATAATAGCCAAGCTGAAAAAGCAGTCAGGACTCTATTCTTTTTACAGCAGTGCCCAAAAAGATCAAATATTTGGTAGTTTGCCAATGAAAAGACGTTAAAGATCTCTATAAAGGGAACTATGAAACTCTAAGAAAGGAAATAGCTGAATATGTCAACAAATGGAAAAACATACCATACTCATTGCTGGGAAAAATCAACGTCGTTTAAACGTCCATACTACCCAAAGCAATATACAATTTTAATGCAATCCCTATTAAAGTTCCATTGTCATATTTTAAAGATCTTGAAAAAAATAATACTTTTTTTATTATATGGAATTAGATAAAACCTCAAATAGCCAAGACATTTCTTAGAAATAAAAACAAAGTAGGAGGAATCACACTACCAGACCGGAGACTGTACTATAAATTGATAGTGATCAAAATAGTATGGTACTGGCACAGAAACAGAGAGGTAGATGTATGGAACAGAATAGAGAACCAAGCGATGAACCAAGCTACTTACTGTTATTTGATTATTGACAAACCAATGAGAAACATTCAGTGGGGAAAAGACTCCCTATTTAACAAATAGTGCTGGGTGAATTGGAAGGTGACCTGTAGAAGACTGAAACTGGACCCCACTTTTCACCTTTAACTAAGATAGACTCTCACTGGATCAAAGATTTAAACTTAACCCATGAAACTATAAAACTACTAGAATAAAGTGCAGGGAAATCTCTTGAAGGAATTGGCCCCGGTGAATATATTATGTAGAGGACTCCCCAGGCAATTGAACTCCTGGGACCTAAAAAGCTTTTGCACAGCCAAGAACATAGTAAGTATAGCAAGCAGCCAGCCCTCAGAATAGGAGAAAATATTTGCAGGTTATGCCTCCGACAAAGGTTTAATAACCAGAATCTACAGAGAACTCAGACGTATTAGCACAAAAAAAGCAAGTGATCCCATCTCAGGGTGGGCAAAGGACTTGAAGAGAAACTTCTGTACAGAAGACAGGCACACGGCCCACAGACACATGAAAAAATGCTCAGTATCCTTAATCATCAGAGAAATGCAAATCAAAACTCCTTTGAGATATCACCTAACTCCAGTAAGATTAGCACACATAACAAATTCTCAAAACCAGAGATGCTGGCATGGATGTGGAGAAAAGGAAGCACTTCTACATTGCTGGTGAGAATGCAAACTTATATAGTCCTTTCAGAAGGATGTTTGGAGAATACTGGGAGATTTAAAAATAGAACTGCCATTTGATCCTATAATTCCTTTACTAGGTATTCTAGGTTTATACCCAGAAGACCATAGATCACATTATAACAAAGATATCTGTACCAGAAAGTTTATTGCAGTCCAATTCATAATTGCTAAGTCATGGAAGAAGCCCAAGTGCCCATCGAGCTATGAATGCATTAATAAATTGTGGTACATGTATATCATGGGATACTATGCAGCCTTGAAGAAAGTTGGAGACTTTACCTCTTTCATGTTTACATAGATGGAGCTGGAGCATAGTCTTCTTAGCAAAGTATCACAAGAATGGAAGAAAAAGTATCCAATATACTCAGCCCTACGATGAAGCTACTTTATAGCTTTCATATGAAGGCTATAACCCAATTATAGCACAAGAATATGGGGAAAGGGGCAAGGGAGGGGAGGGACAGAGGGAAGATAGGGTAGAGGGAGGGTAATTGGTGGGGCCACACCTATGGTGCATCTTAGAAGGATACAGGTGAAACTTACTAAATGCAGAACACAAATGTCTTCATACGATAACTAAGAAAATTCCATGAAGGCTATGTTAAACAGTTTGATGAAAATATTTCAGATTGTAGGGAGTCACCTGTGGCTCAGACAAGTAGGCTGCTGGCCCCATATGCCGGACGGAGTTGGCAAGTTCAAACCACCCCCTGCCAAAAACTGCAAAAAAATAAATAAATAAATAAATAAACAAAAGAAAATATTTCAGATTGTATATGAAATATGTACATTGTATCTCTTGACTGCAGTAACGTACACAGCTATGATTTAATAAAATAAAAAATGAAAAATGACTCGGCGCCTGTGGCTGAATGGGCTAAGGCACCAGCCACATACACCTGAGCTGTCGGGTTCAAATCCAGCCGGAGCCCACCAAACAATGACGGCTGCAACCAAAAAATGGCCAGGTGTTGTGGTGGGCTCCTGTAGTCTCAGCTACTTGGGAGGCGGAGGCAAGAGACTTGCTTGAGCCCAGGAATTGGATGTTGCTGTGAGCTGTGATGTCACAGCACTCTACCCAGGGTGACAGCTTGAGGCTCTGTCTCAAAAAAATAATAATAATAATAAAATAAATAAAATAAAATAAAATAATAAAAAATAAATAAATAAAATAATGTTGACTCTTCTAAGCTGTGAACATTGTATGTTCTTCCAAATCTTAATATATTCTACTATTTCTTTTCTTAGGGTTCAATAATTTTCTTATTTATTTATTTATTATTAAGTCGAATACACATAGATCATGAATACATTTATGCATACATGGGGTACATTGTGTTTTTTTTTTATACAATCTGACATGGTTACATCAAACCAATCAACATAGCTTTTGCCTCATTTACTTGATGATTGTGTTAAGACATTTATGGTCTACACTTGACAGATTTGACCTGTACCCTTGTAATACACCTCATAGGTGTGGTCCCACCTTTTACCCTCCATCAAAACTCCTCCCTCCTCTCCCTTTCCACTCCATTTCTCTCCTTCATCCTGGACTATTGTTGTCTTCCATCTTTCATAACAAAAGTGTTAATAAATATAAGCTTCATAGAAGTACTAACAGGACAAAAATAGTTTGCTTAAAATTTTTACTTTTAAAAAGATTCTTACATTCAAAAATACTAAAAAGATTGTAATAGTCGAATGCTTCAGTTATTAAATAAATAACACGGGTTTTTAGGTATAGTGGTTACAAATTACATATAAAGAAATTAATATTGGTAGATGACAATGAGATTATACAAAGACTAATGGTGTAGTATCAACAATGTTGGGTTGTGCTGCATCCATAACAATAGAATGGAAGGCTGCTTTTAATACTACTATCTTACATACTCACAGCTGAATGCTAATGCAGCCCTACAGAGAAAAATCAAGTTTCCAATCTGAAGCCACTGAACTTACATACGGTATGCATATAGTTGCAAATTCATAAAAGAATAGATAGACTACTATTAGAGTATGTAAATCTCTCAAAACATCATTATTTCAAAATGTACACTGACAGGTTGTCAAAATTTAAGTACTATATGCTAATGCAAAAAACTCAGTAAAAAGGAACATTTTCCTGCTAGCTTTTTTTTTTTTTTTTTTTTTTGTATAGACAGAGTCTCACTTTATCGCCCTGGGTAGAGTGCCGTGGCGTCACACTGCTCACAGCAACCTCCAGCTCTTGGGCTTAAGCGATTCTCTTGTCTCAGCCTCCCGAGTAGCTGGGACTACAGGCGCCCGCCACAGCGCCC
>CAUYON010020744.1:0-13697 GCA_963573935.1 Arctocebus calabarensis
TGTCTTTATATAGTGATCAAGAAAATGCCATGAAGGCTATCTGTAACAGTACGATCAAAATATTTCTGATTGTATATGAAGCACATTGTGCCCTATGATTGCACCAATGTACACAATTATGATTCAATAAAATTATTTTAAAAGAAAATAACCTTATTTAAAAGTGGGCAAAAGACATGAACAGAAGCTTTTCAAAAAAAGATAGACAAATGGCCAAAAAACACATGAAAAAATTCTCAACATTCCTAATTATTGGGGAAATTTAATGCAAATTAAAACCACAATGAGATACCAGCCTACCACTGTCAGAATGACCATTTTTTAAAAGTCAAAAAACAATAGACATCAGTGCAGATCCTCCAAAAAGGAAACATTGATCCACTGTTGGTGGGAACGTAAACTAACAACCTCTGCGGAGAACAGTCTGGAGATTCCTCAAGGAACTGAAAGTAAACCTACCATTCAATTCAACAATCCCACTACTAGGTATCTACCCGAAGGAAAAGAATTCATTTTATCAAGAAGACACCTGAGCTCCATGCCTGTAGCTCAGTGGTTAGGGCACCAGCCACATGCACCAGGGCTGGTGGCTTCAAAGCCAGCCCAGGCCTGCTAAACAACAAAACATCTAGCTGTTGTGGTGGGCACCTGTAATCCCAGCTACTTGGGAGGCTGAAGCAAGAGAATCACTTAAGCCCAAGAGTTTGAGGTTGCTGTGAGCTGTGACAGCACAGCACTCTACTGAGTGTGACATAATGAGACTCTGTCTCAAAAATGAACAAACAAAAAAAGATACCTGAACCCACATTTATTGCAGCATGATTGACAATCACAAAGACACGGACCAACCTAAGCGCCCATCAAATGATGAGTTAATAAAGAAAATGTGGTATACATTCACCACGGAGTGCTACTTAGCTGTAACAAGGAATCAAATATGCCTTTTGCAGCTACTTAGATGGATCTGGAGACATTATCCTATGTGATGTATCTGAGGAATAGAAAAACACATGTTCTCACAGGTGGGAGCAAAATGAGGACTAAATATGATTATAAAACAGTGTAATGGACATTGAAAACTAAGACAGCAAGAGTGTGTGAGGGGGATGAGGCATTAAAATCTAAATGTCAGATACAATGTTCACTAGTCTAGTGGTAGGTACACAGGTGAAAGCCCTGACTTCAGCACAATACCATTCATGTAACAAAAAACATTTGTGCCCCCTAAGTGTGAGGAAATATTTTTAAAAGAGAAAAGAAAAATCTCCGTAAACCTTGGAGAACAAAGGGAAGCCTTGGTTTCTAAACCAGGTAACAATTGGAAGTGGAGTGCACACCCACCTTGAGGTTTTCTGCACCCATCGAAGCTTAGCAGCAAGTAGGTCCTGCCCAAGCTGGTACCCTGACTGCCATCAGCACCTGCAGCCTTTGCCCACCAATGTCGAGCTTCCAAGAGCCTTGCAGTGACATGTTTAGCATCTGGAAAGTTCTGCAACATCTGCTTATTCACATAGCCCCACCAGAAGGAAGAATTTGAATAAACTACAGGTTGTAAAACAGTTGATGGGAAGCAGAATGAGAGAAATACTATTTTGCTGTTATTGTTTTTACCCTATTTTTCTCCTGGGCTGGACTATTCCAAGGAAATATGGGTTCTGAGAACTTTACACTGCACCTTCAAAATATCTCCATCCCTTCTTCGTCCTCCTCCCTGTCACTACTCATGTCCTGTGTATCTCTCAGCTGGACTATTGCCATGGTCTCCTAACCAGTCAGGTTGCTTCCAGCTGGTCCTCAAACACGCCCTCACCGGATTACCTTCCAGGTGAATCATCTTCATCGTTTCACTACAGGACCAAATGGAGTACAAACCCACCAGGTCCCTGGTAATATGGCCCCGGCTTGCCTCTCCAGGTTTGTACTCAGATCAGGTGGCCTCTTTGCCCACTTACAGAATCCTATGCTTAGATCTGGCCCCTTCTCCACCTGGGTCAGTTACAATCCCCCGACTTCTTCCCATTTCCTCTCAGAGAACAGCTTCTCCAGGAAGCCCTTCTGGATTGACCAGCATCAGCCTATTCTCAGCCTCCTCCAAGTCTCTCCAGCTTCCTGCATGTTTCTCTCTCCATCAACAAAGTACTTGGGAAGCACCTCCTGTGTGCCAGGCAAGGATGGGTAGACATGACCTTCAGGAGCTTGTGTCCAGGAAGGGGGACAGACATCTCAACAGATGAATCCAATCAGAATTTACACTTGTGTGGAAAACTTGGTAACCCTCAAATTCAGTCTGGTCCTGAGTGCTTTCTGTTTCTCCCTTGGCTCCTACCAGTTGATTGCAGCCGATGGCAGATTACCTGGAAATATGTCTTACTCCACCTGTTTACGGCAGTAATTCACACAGTGCCTGGTGAACATACTTTTTCTTTTCATTCAAATGAATTTCAATTTGAGTTGAAAAGGGAGACAGTCCTATTCCTCTCGAGTCCACATCCCTCTATGGTCTCCACCTGCATTCATTTTGCTCCCCAAGCAATAGAAATGGCAGTTGCGCCATTTACAGGGGTGCTGAGTATCCCTTTACCCCCAAATACACCCCTCCCTTGGTTTGGAAACCTTCTATGATACCAAAATCTATACTGGAAATTATTTTTCCCCAAGTACCAATACCTTCATGGTCTTTCGAACAGGGACAAGAAGCCAAAGACAAAACATAGAAAGCAAAGCATAAAACTTGATAATTACATCAAAACAGTACAAAACATATCGAAGTTGCATGGTAGTGACATTAAACAAAGGATAATCGCAAAGAAGGAGCAGGCATTTGGGTCACTAGGTCACCATACGAGCAAAATATGCATAAAATGGATAGTGATGTGAGTGTAATTTGGTGCCATCCTTTGGCTAAGAAATATGTTTGACATCACTTCCCTCACAGCTAAATTTTGGCCAATTATTATATACTGATATTTTTCTCTCATAAAATTATTTTACTTTCTACACCCTTCATCACAAACACCTCCAGGAGCGGTTCTAGGAGATTTAGAATCCCTTCGACATCATATCCAAACTTCTGGGCACGTAAATACATATACATTTTTCTGAAGAAAGAGTCTGGAAACTTCATCAGGTTCTTAAAGAAGCATAAGCAAGATTAAGAGCCAAAGGAATGGGTTTATCACTGCAAATGGACTGTTTAATGCAATCACAGATACTGTTTCTTCATAATTTTTAAATATGTCCTATCTATTACTTTTCCTTCTCCAATGAGCACCGTCTACCAAATTAATAAAATTTTACAATTTATATCTTTCTTCTAAAATAGTTTTTGAAATGTTACTTATAAAATGCCAAAGGGGTCTTGATTTTTCAAAAGTTGGGAAATACTCAGCTCTTACCAACTTGTGATATGATGCAGCTCCCAGGAGCTTTAGTCACATGGACGTCATCCCAAGGAGGTTCAATTGTTCCCTCCACACCAAGAAACTGTCTAATGAGGAAACGAAAGATGTGGAAGCCAACCTGGGAGCAGAGAGTAGTGTCAGCCTGTACTGGGCAATTCAATGGCGCCATTTATTATTCTCCTGTCGTAGAAAAAAGGAAATAGAGCAAAGACAAAGATGTGAACTAATTCAGGGGCAGGTCGTGGGAAGAATTATTCGGGCATGGAGAAAAATCAAACACTCCATGTGGAAATCAAAAACCTATACTATGGTGCATTTTACAAGGGTACATGTCAAATCTATTAAGTGTGGAGTATAAATGTCTTACCACAGTGATTAAGAAAGTGTGACCAAGGCTCTGTTAACAGTTTGTTGTAAGTATTTCAAATTGTATATAAAACCAGCACGTTGTATCCATCACTGCATTAATGTACACAGCTATGATTTTATTTAAAAAAGAGAGAAAATAAAACAAATATTAAAAAAAAAACCTATATTAGGAAATAAAGGGATAGACAATAAATAACAGACAAATAGTTTTGCTATGGATGCTTGATATGCCTGTTAAGGCTTGTAACTCCAGATGTTTTAACCGTTCTGTTTCTCGGGGACTGTCATAGTGGCCCTGCCCTTAGGAGATGTGTTGAGGCAGCAGTGAGGGGAGATTCCCAGCTGCAAACCATCTTCACAACACCAGCCACAGGTGGGGCCTTGTTTGCTACTTGTTATGACATTTAAAAGGTGTTTTGGCAACAGCCACACTCCAAGAAGGAGGCACGAAGGAAGGCTTGGCCCCATGTCCAGCTGTGGGCCACCACAACACCAGCAAGGCCGTCGGCTCCCTTGGCGGCGGCACAGTGGAGGAAGCAGCCTGTCCCAGAGAGTTCGTGCATTATTTATTCGGGCAAAGAAAAGAGATTCATTTCAACCAGCAAGGGAAATGTTAGGTTATGTAACGCTGGGGATGAAGAGAATGAGGCTTTCTTTTTTTTTCTTTTTCCTGGAGAAAGTGTTGCGAAATCATCCAAGAACAGCTTCCAGCTTCCACAGAGCGCTTCCAGAGGCATCTCTAAGACAGACAAGATCACGGCGCCTGGGAAGCCAGAAGGCACCAGACCTTCACTCACCAGCCACTGTCAAGGAGCTTGGGCAAGAAGGAGCTTGGGCCACAGAGCTCTATCAGAGCAACCTCGGCCCAGCCATTCTGAGGCAATTTTCTCCCCTTCCCACACAACAGGGCAACCCCAGAAACAATCATTATTTACACAGTGTGCAGCGCAGAGCCAGCCTGAAGTGTAACCAAGAATCAGTCAAAGGGACAGTCAAGCAAGCCTGAGGCTGACCGATGTATCAAAATTCCAGAAGACGAGGCCCTTGGGTGATTATTTAGGGGGGAAGTGAGGAGGTGAGGTGAGAGCAAGGGAGGGCTCAGCCCGGAGGTGGGTTCAGAGAAGAAAGGGCAGGAGGTGCAAGTGGTGTGAGCAAAGGCTGCACCAAGACCCCGGCTGGCCTACTGAGCAGGGCCAAGGCAGTGCCCAGCAGCCACCCCTGCAGTGGCAGGGCTCCCGGTGAACAAGAGAGGTGAGAAGGTCCTGCAATAGGCCGTGAGAACCTCAGAGAGACGAGGGCATGAGGCCAAGGCTTGGTCACAAAGGAGGCAGGCCAACCCAGTCACTGGAACAGGACTTCAGAGATGGTGAAGGGGACCCACTCATTTTTTTCAGCCAATAATTATTTACTGAGGACCCACCATGTGCTGGGTGTTGAGGACACCGCAGTAAACAGAGCATATAAGAAGTCCCACCTTCCCAGAGCTTACATGCTGGCGGGCGGTGCAAGGGAGGAAGCAAACAGTAACGGTTATAAACAGTAACAGCAAGTTTGGGTCCCCCAAAATCCATGTGCTGAAATCCAAGCCCCCAACGTGATGGCATTAGGAAGCAGGGCCTTTGGAAGTGATGGGTCACGGGACTGGACCCTCCTGATGGGATTCGTGCCCTTATGAACAGGAGAGGAGAGAAGAGCTCTTGGCCCTCTGGCTCTGTGAGGACACTGGGGAGACAGCCTGTGCAGATGGGAAGAGGCCCTTGCCAAAACCAGGCCATGCCAACACCCTGATCTCAGGCTTCCAGAACTGTGAGAAATAAATGTCCATTTACAGTATCTTCATGGCTGGCGGAGCTAAGGAATAACCGATAAAGTATAGGTATAGAGAGAAATTCAAACAGTGACAGTGCTGGGGTGGTGATTAGCCATGGCCATGGACAGTACAGGGCCATAGGCTGAACTTGTAAGTCAGGGGATGAGATAGGGTGATTGGGAAGATGACCTAGAGCAGCCCCCTGCAGATACTGAACGGACAGGTAGCTGTCTAAGGGAAGAGCGTTGAACAGCCCAGAACAGTGACAAGTACAAAGACTGGAGCATCCCAGGCACATCTAGGGCAACAGGGAGGAAGCTGGTGAGGCTGAACTGGCCCCTCAAGGGGTAAGATAAGGATAAGAGGTAGAGAAGGAAACAGGAACGCCACGTTGGGGGGGCTCACGGACCCGCCAAGGGGGGTTTGCTTTTATTCCTAGTACAGTAATGCAAAACCACTGGGGACTTTGAGCAGGAGTCTTGTGATCTGACTTCTGTTTTAAAAGCTCCCTATGACTGATCAATACAGATTGGAGTATGAGTCAGGAGACTGCAAAGTCAGGGACCATCAGGTGATGGCAACCACCTCAATGTCTTAGGCCATCTGGGCCGTTGTAACAAAAACGCCAATAGACATGTATTTCTCACCATCCTGGAGGTTGGGACGTGCAGAATCAAGGTGCCCAGAGACCCCATGCCCAGGGAGGGTTCACTTCCTTGTTTGCAGGAGGCTGTCTTCTTGCTGTTTCCCACATGGCAGAGAGCAGAGAGAAAGGAAGCAAGCTCTTGTGTCCCTTCTGATAAGGGCACTAATCACACAATAAGGGCCACACCTTATCACCTCCTCCTAGGACCTCCCAGGACCTCCAAATGCATCATCACATTGGGGGTTAGGATTTCAACCTGTGAATTCACGAGGGACACAAATGTCCCATCCATAGCACCAGAAGAGACATGGCGGTACCTGGCCCAGAGCAGGGATGAGGGTGATGCTGAACAGACACTTTCTGGCCCTACATTTGAAAGGCAGAGCCCACACATTTGCTCACAGTTTGGATGCCCAGTGGATGAGAGATCAGAGGAGCCTGGAACAATTCCTAGACGGCCATTCACTGAGGCAAGAAAGTTCCCAGCAAGTCCGGGTGTGGGAGAAAGGAGGGGCCCAGAGACCAGTGTTAGATGTGTCATATTTGAGATGCCAATTGGCCAGCCAGGGACAATGGGAAAGAAAGGGATAGAAATATAAATTTTCAAATCACAGATACATAGACAGTATTTAAAACCTGAAGATTGCGACTCCAGGCTGGCAACAGAGCCCCTTGCACGAAGGGGCTTCTTGTCCCCCCTTCCATCAGTCCTCAGGGTGCCTACACCCTCCCTGTTTTCTGGCTTCCCTTTTTCTTTCCCGGCTCCTGAATTTGCCACCTGCTCTGCCCCAACACATTTACATATCCTGAGTCCCCTTCACATGCAACTCTCTCTTCTTTGGAAGTAACAGAATAACAGAAGTAAACTGGACAGATCTAACTGACTATAAGTTACCTGTCCAAGCTAGAGTTCTTTTTAATAAGAGATTTTTAGGCCATGTCAATAAAAAAAAAAAAAAAAAGGCTGAAAGATGCTATATTGGGACCACGTGGCATCTTTTGAGTCACCTAGGAGAGGCAGCCGGCTCTGAGGCTGAGGGCATTGCCTTTGAGATACAGAACAGAGGTGTCATCTACACACAGAAAACAATCTTTCTACAGTTGGATCTGGAACTTTGAAAAAAAAGCCACTGCAGTGTCAATAGAGGCTATCCATATTTCCTTCTGTTTCATGCCCCTTTCTTCAACATTTCCCTAGAATCCTACATGCACCAGGAGGTCACCTGGAGAGAAATTTGTTTGTTGTTTGTTTGTTGAAATTCAGAATGGGCCAGATAGCACAGGGGCAGCACCAGAAGAGAAGGCCACAGAGAGTTAACAGGACCCACAGGTGTCATCAGGCCCAGACAGGTGTTTGGTACCAGGCTCAGGCCCCTTCCCTAGCGATGGTTACAGGTTGCCAGTGGTTCCCAGCCTTGACTGAGCAGCTAAATAGACTTTACAAATCTGTGCTGAACTCACACCCTCAGATGTTCTGATTTCTCGGGAGAGACCCAAGGATCAACATTTTTTTTAATCTTCAGATGTTGAATGCGCCAGGAGAATGGAGAAACATGAGGTTGGATTCACTATTGCTCACCAATGTTATAGATCTGTCCCATTTAACCCCATGCATGTACCTCACACCCATGTAATGAAAACAGACCGTAACCCAGCCAGTTCCTCATATCACCATTTCTATAAGATTGGCTTTCTGCTTCTTCCATTACATTTGTTTTAATGTATTTTTTCATTTTCTTTTACAGATTTTACATGTTTAACAGTAGCACTCAAAAGAATGTGTGAATTTTCATGAGTGAAAAAGAATCACTCCTGAGGAAGCAGTTCCAGCCTTGGAGAAAAATAAAGCTAAAACAATACAATACTCTAAATTTATAACCATGCCCTCCTCCCTTTGCAAACTCGGTTGCAGAAATTACACTGGGTGCCCCGTTCCCAGAGTGACTATTATTGACAATGTGGGTAAAGAGGTAAACAAAAAAAGCCATGCTCATTTCAAGCCGCGAAGAAGCACAGGCCAAAAGAAAAATAAAATCAATCACCCTTTGCCAAGTGGAAAAGAACAAACCAGCAGGGGCTGCAGTTCTATATTCAGCTTTTTTAAAAGTATTTCAAACAGTGGAGAACAAATACCATACAATCACCCAAAAGATTTACAAACAATGCAAAGGGAAGTACTACTGAGTGTATGTTTACTCTGTAACGAAAAACTGGACCCCAGCCTCATTAAATAAATGCTCTGCCATGTCTGCGTCCCTTCACTGTAACGCTCTCTCCTACAGAACCATTGGTCTGTCAGTATTATGCTCTATTCTTACCTTAAAAATCTTTTTGAAATATCATCAGCAAGCACTTTAATTCCCATTTTACAGACAGGGAAATAAAGGCAGAAGGAGGTTAGTTACTGTGATCAGGGCAGTTACGGGGCTTGGGGCACCACTAAGAGTAGGAAGCTATTAGCCCTTGTCATTGCTAGCCAAAAAATGTTCCGTCTATTTTTAGGTGTTTTAAAGTCTAACTGAACTTTTTCTTCTTTTCTGAGAACACCTTTGGGTAGTCTCTCTTTGTCTTTCTCTAAGCTGTCTCCATTTTCAGACTCTGTTATAATTAGCGCCCAGGGACTGTCCAAACAGCTTTCTCTTCTGCTAGGATTTTGGTGCGTGTAAGCGTCTTGAGATAAGCCTCCATCTGCTGGGACTCGGGAGTGTCCTTTATCGGATAGCAGTTTCTCTGCAGAGGCAGCTTCCATGAGTGGCGAGGGGGAGGTGGGGAGAGGGTGCAAATAAAGGATCTCCAGAATGCCTCCCACAGGGGGTGCTAAGCGAAGCGTGTGAGGGTGCCAAGTCAGGGGAGGGAAGGCAGCCCATGTGTCAGCTCTGCTAATTGGCACCGTTTGAAGATAATTACCACCAGACCGCACACGGAGAGCCTGGTGTTTTAAGTGTAGTAGACCATTAAGTAAACAGGGGCACTGAACTACATTTCCTTGGTGATTGTGAAAAATCATGGACAGAGGCTGCTGAGGACATTAGTCCTTTGAAGTAACCACGAGGAAAAACTCAGGCGACATTGCGCCACCACACCCTAATCGCTACTAAATTGTGCAGTATTTGCAGTCATTTTGATACTTGTTACCAGAACTTTCTTTACAATCTCAGCTCAAGATATCATAGCTGATGTCTCTCTCTCTGATGACCCGGTTCATTCACAGCCGCTGCCCTTGGAAAGCCAGGCTGGTCTAGGAGGGACCTACCTGGCGCCGGCGTTGGGAAGGCCCCGGGAAGCCTCTGGGTGAAGCGGGGTCAGCTCTTGTCTGCCCACCCACCCTTGCTTTCCTCACCAAGCTCTTTGACACCTGTTCTACGACCTATTTCGATTCTTGCTTCCCCTGCATCCTGATCTTTGTCGTGTTTCTAACTCTCCTGCCTACCTTCCTTCTCAGGTGCAGAGTCAAAACCTTGACTCTACCTCCGAACTAGCCGCCACCGCCACCTGCGCCTTGGAATCCACACGCGTGCGGGCCCTCCTGCCCCCAGCCGCAGCCGGCTCTCTGCTGCCCCCACCTGGTCCACAGCGGAAGCTGCGGGCGGTGACCTGACAAGACTGGCCCTTAGGAGCCAACCCGCCTTCACTCAATTTCTGGCATCAACTCAATTTTGCTAATTTTGTTTCACCACAGCCTGGCTTACCTTATGAGCCCTCAATAATGCTTAATGTTTAATGGCCAAGTTATGCTAATAAATAAATGAACTACCTTAGGAGGAAAACTTTATTTTTTTAAAGTAGGAGCAAAACAGTGGTAACATTCTGAAAAGTCTAGCCTTTTTCTTCTAATCACTAGGACACACTATTAATGTAGAGTTCTTCCAAAACGTGACCACTTCTTATGTAACATTGATTTTTTTTCTTTCTATTTCAGATTTCCTCTATTAGTAACAACAAGGTGGAGGTTGGGAGGAGAGAGGAAGGAGGAGAAAGAGGAGGAAATGACTCAGGGCTCCACCAACCCTGCTGGTTTGTGAAGCAGCTGAGAAACTAACTAGAATAAAGTCCAGCATCTGAAGCCACTGACAGGATTATCCAACCATTCATACTGATTTCAAGAGCATCAGCGTGGCCCTGACCTCCTCAGCCTCTATCACAAGCCCCTGGCTTGACTCCTGGGAGTAGAATAGACCCTCAGGAATTATTTAGTGAGGAGATCGATGCATGCATGTTTAATTAACAGCACTTTTTAAACCATACATTAATTCAGTGCACTGTAAAAATTTGTTATTTTATATAATGTGGCAGTTAACAGCACTTGCTGGTAATATGCAGATACTCAGCAGCACAGATGCCCCCTCTTCCTCAGTTATTCCAACCTTCAATTACATAGGACTTGTCAAAAATTGGCCTAGAAACAAAAGCATTTATTTTTGTAAATCACCAAAGCACTCCAATGCTTTGTCTTAAAAATGAAAGGTCTGAAAATATAATTCTGCATTTTTTCTTCTTTTCAAACATAGCATTTCTCGGGTGAAATCTAATCTAATGCAACCATATTAATATTCTCTTGTCTATGGATTTGCAGTGATGTCTGAAAAGTATTTGAGTGGTCCAGGTGAGTTTGGTGGTCTTAGGTAGAATGGAACTGCGACTCAGGCCCAAAACAAAAATATGCATTTTATTTTATAATGGAGAAGAATCACTTGGTTATAATTAAAGTTTAATTAAGCACATTGGGGATAGATAAGTAAATGCCCTCCTGCCCCTGCCAAAAAGGCAAAAAGTGATATGGAATTTTTTATAGATTATCTCAATAGATTTAAGACTGAAATATACAGTCATAGAAAGATAGAGTCTAAGACCCAGTACTACATAACGAGAGTAAAGTTGCCCAAGCAATTTTGGAAAAGAGCCACATTTATTTTGGAAAAACTGATCAAACAAGATAGAGATATTAAATAATATGATATGTTCATTTTTATAAAGAAGACATAAAAGTCAATAAAGTGATGGGTCCAAATACCAAAGCAGCTAAATATGTAAAGCAAAAACTATTTAGAAGAGCAAGAACTTGGTTAAATGCGATTATAGAGGGAGATGTCAATAAATTTCTTTTAGGTGTGAAATTATCTACATTTGTGAATGATACAGAGATCCTTACACTGTTCAATTAGAACAATTTTTATCCATCAATGTTTTATAAAAATTGATTATGAATTTGGGCACAAAGAATATGTTAAGAAAAATTTTAAAGATATTTACATGCCACATGATCTGATAATAATCCAATCAAATCTGAATAAATAGAGTTATACTTGAAAATGAGCACATATACGTAACCTTTAAAAATCAAAGAAATCCAAGTTAATTCAAACTATCTTAAAGGCAATGAAAAAAATACTTCCATACAAAACCTATGGCTCATTAAAGAAAAAAAAAACAGACTTCCACACAGTTTTACAAATACATGCAAATATATTAAATATAAAATATTTAAATATACACTATACTAATAGATATTATTAAAATATTTATAAAATACATGTTTAGTACTCATTTTTAAAAATCAAAGAAGAGAATAAATTCAAAAAAGTTAAAAGAAATTAGAGCCTGAAGCTAAAGAAAAAACAACAAAAAAATTAGAAAGAATAAGTAAATTTGAAAGCTGTTTTTTTGAAAAGACCAATAAAATAGATAAATGTTTTATAAACCTAACAACAAAGGGGGAAAAAGGGATAAAGAATTAAAATATGCAAAACTAAGAATGAGAAAGCAGTGGAGTGTAAGAGAATTATACATGCAGACCTAGGTCAGTATTAATAAAAAATAAAAACCTATCCAGCAAACCTTCCTAGAAAAAAAATAAATTACTACAATTGACCTGAGAAATTGTGGGGAAAGTTGAGTAGCTCAATTATCCCAGAGAGCCGGACAGGTTATTGAAGAGCTCTCTTTGAAAAGGAGTCTGCAACATAATGGGCCCACAGATGAGTCCTATTTAACACATAAAGGAAAGATAATTATGGAAAACCTTCATTCTCTAAATGCCCCGTCAGCCCCCAGAACTGGGTTGGGGTCAGGGGTACGACAGCTCATAAACTAAACCCCCTTCCTTCTTAATCCTCACTTGAACTCGCTGCGTCTTGAAATCAGGGCCCTGGGCGGAGTAACCTAGAAACCCTTCCGCAGCCTGACTTTGCAGAGTGGGGAGTTGGCCCATCAGGCAAAGCGCAAGGGTTAAGATTCGAGCTTGGATGGATTCCTGACGCCTCCCCTGCCTGGTTGTTAAATCACTCTGTCTCTGCTTCAGGGGTCTCTGTACTGGCAAAACGAGCAGTGAAGGCACAAAAAGATTGACACGTGCTCAGAGGTGCCGCTGTTGCTGTTTCAGTGAGCCCAAGAGCAATGCATCGGCGACAGAGAACAGAGCAAGAGGTGTCCCGAGCAAGAGCCTCTAACTCTTGCTGCCTTAAGAATTCCCAGGCCTCCCGTCTGAGAACTTTCTTCTGCCTTCCCTGGGGGCACAGCTGCACCAACGCCCTCACCTTTCCCTGTGCCCCTTCCTCCTAGTGTCTTCAAGATGTTCCTCTGCCGCCTATTCTGTGCCCAGAGCCCCAAGGCCACCCTCTTTTTTAAGTTGTCAAATAAAAATTGCATGTGTAATGATTGAATAAGCTTCAATATACCTGTCACCTCACATACCTATTTTTTGTGAGAATAACTTCTAAGTTGTACTCTTCACAATTTCCAAGTATATAGTATACATTATTATGAACTGTAGTCACGTGCTGTATGGTAGATCCCCACTGCCGGCTCACCCTGTCCAAACCTTTCGCCAATATCCGCCCATCCTGTCCCCCTCCGCACTCACCCCAGCAACCCCCATTCTACTCTCTGCTTCTATGGATTCAGCGCTTTTAAATTCCACACGTAAGTGAGATCATACAGTATTTGTCCTGTGCTTGGCTTATTTCACATAGCATAATGTTCTCCAGGTTCATTCACAGAGTCACAAATGATGGACTTCCTTCTTTTACTAAGCTGAATAGTATTACATTGTGTACATATAATAGATTCCACACTTTCTTTATCCACTCAGCTGTCAAAGGACGCTTAGGTTGATTCCAGTCTCAGCGACTGTGAATAGTCCTGCAGTAAACACGGGGGTGCAGGTATTTCTTCCCACACTGATCTCCTTTCCTTTGGACAGACATTCACCACCCCCTTCACTTTCTGCATATTATTTTACTTCATGATTTACAGAGAAAATTGCTAAGGTAGTGTGACTCAATTTCCTCAGTCTCCTTCCTACTATAAAATGCTTCTCTCCACCTAAATTTCTCTTCCATTTTTCTTACATGTTAGAGAAAGATGTATTCATTGAGGGGTACTGAGAATAGTAACAGATCCTTGATCACCCCACGTGTGCTGTGGAGGGGCCCTGAGGGGAGTGACAGAGCCTCCGTCCCCCGGTGTGAGCCGT